>WAAG01019972.1:19923-59461 GCA_013390105.1 Tichodroma muraria
TTAGTGATGAGTGAAGATCTGTAACAGAGGTACCGTGAAGACTGTTAGCGATTATTTATGGGCACTCAGGATTCTGCAATTCTGAGATATTATACAGGGAGTAATATTTTTAGTTGATATAGTTTTACTCCTTCACACCTTATTACTCATGTTGTCTTTTGTAAACAGCTTGTAGACAGTGATAGAAACAATCCTGTCACGCATCCTGTTTCAGTAATATCAGTTCAAACATGCTGGAAAGTATCAGGCACTCTTCCCCTGCCTTTCCTGCTCTTCATTTTCTTGCCAGCTCATGGAGGCAAGCCATCTCAGTCTATTCTTACCAGTGGCAACAGAAGGGTCAGCAGTGATGGTAGCTATAGACCAAGCTTCCTCATCCTTTATCAGGTCTAAGTTTCTACAAGAAGAGGCAGCCTTTTGGGATAATCAAATGGCACGTTCTCCAGCTCTTCCTGATTCATCCCAAACCTATTAAAATGGCCTGGTGTACAGATAGTCCACCTCTAGTAGGAATGCCTGTGCAGATGGTGGCCGTGCTGAAAATGGACTGCTATCAAATACAGACAGGCAAAAATAGTTTTGTGTGAACAAAATTAATTTCTGATGAATCTGAAGTAGAAGAGCATAATAATTTCTCAAAAGCATGATCATTTGCTTCCAAGGTATTGAATTTTTTACAGATTACCCTTTTCATTGCTACAAGTCAGTAGAAACCTGAATTTATTCATTGTACCCTTTCCTTGTGCCATATAACATGCACGAGTTATTTCACTGTGCCTACAGGTAATTCTGTTCAGCAAGGAGGAAAAGGAGCAATGTCTCCTGTCTGTGCGAACATTTGCTTTCAGCAGAGAGCTTCCCTGTCTCGTGGTATGATGGATCATAACTCAAGAGTATCCAGCACTGCCACACTTGGTACCCTTGCATTCTGGCTTGGGTGAGCTAAAACTGCTTTAAATCACAGTGATGACAAGTGGAGGCAGGAGCTGTTGGTCAGTTCACATTCAGTGATGCACAACTGTTGTACCTTCACAACATGCTAATCTTTGGTTAACTAAAGAAAAAAAAAAATTGTCCTCTAGCTTATGACAGAGAATTACTGACTTTCAAGAGCTGCACAGCAGATTCAAATGAAGCTCAGTTTGGCTGGCTCTGAAAGCTGCTTGCATCATACTTGGCTTGTGACAAATGAAAATTCAATCTAGATGTTCTCATCTAGCTCTTAAAAGAATAAACTTGAAGTTGTATCAACTACAAAATTGCTGAAGCTTCAAAACAGAACTGAAAGCCTCAGCAGAGAATGCTTTCTCACATCTATAGGCATAAGATGTATGGCAGAAACTTGCATTTCTGTTCCTTGGCTCTAATGAAACAGAGGAAGGACTGGTATTGGGTGTACTTTTATCATATGTAGTGTATTTTGGAGAAATCACCAAGACAGGACAGAGCACAAATTCTTCATGCTTTCTTGCAGAATAACCATAAAACTGGGATACCTAACTCTGCTGGCATGAATATGAGTCTGTATGACAGAGCTTTTGAACAGAATGTTTTAAATTAAATTCTTTAGCACCAGTCTATTATTAGACATGTAGAAGTTTTTCTGCCCGCTAGATGAACATCAATTGCCAGTTTGAGGCTGCTCTGTGTAACATTTCATTTCTACACAACAACTGCAGGCAAGACACTCTTAAACAAAACATTATTTTATCCCAAGAATTTTTATAAAATTAAGTGTTCTACAGGTTTACTTGATCCTGAATCAGTGGCAGAAGACTGATAATAACCATGCTGATTAAGTGCCACAATTAACTTCTTATCACACTTCTGAGGATTTACTTGCAGCCCACGTGTTTAAACAGGAAGACTTGATTTGTGTGTGCCCTTCTGTGTGGACTTTAAATTTTGCACAGCTGCTGCAAAAGAAAGGTGCTAAAGTCCCCTTTGCACTGAGTTATGCTTTTATACTTCCTGTACCTGGCAGTACCTGTTCTGTTTCCTTTTAGTAATTAACACATGGCACACTTCATCAGAGCAAGTGGTGTGACACTGTATTTAGTCACAATGTGAGCCCTCCAGCTTTTCCCCATACAGAGGACAATAATACGCGACATTTGCAGACAGAAATTTTCCTTGTCTGGGATGGAGAGGGCATGAACAGACTGATACTACCTGCTAATGCAAAACACCTTTTGGTAATAGCTCGTGAGAACCAGAAATGCTACTTCCCCTTTCCTATGAGTTATACAGCCATTCATGTGGAGGGGTGGGCTTTTTTATACTGACTAGGCTGCAATTAAAGTCTGAGATTTTCCATATGCTCTGCTACTGCTAAAAGATTTTCTGCAGGCGTTTCTAATAGTTTGTTCAGCCTAAATTATATTAAGATGGGAGTATTATTATTTCTGGTGCAGGCACTCTGCAGAATTAGAGAATTCCTGACTGTTTCCACTCTGTTACTTACCCTGGGAACCAAACAACTGACCTAGGTACAATGACACATCATGATGACAATACTCTCTTCTGGTTGCTCCAACATAACAATTGATACCCACTCTCAAAAGCAGAAGAAAAAAATTTTAATACAGAAAAAGGAATTAGTGATAGTACATGCTCCAAAAATCTTTTGCATATAAACAAGTTTATACTGCCTCAAAATTGGTTTGCTTCTGTTTACCTTTATTTATTTACATTTAATATGGAAGCTCTCTTACAGAGATGGTAGTCATTTTCAAAAGAAGATATGGAGAAATTAGTGCCAATCTTAAATCATTTTATGTTGGCACCCATCTTAGAAATACAGCAGACTACTGACCGATCCAGTCACAGAAACAATCGGCTGAGGTATAATTTTTGATTGACAGTAGATTTTCAGAGCAGTTTCATAATGATCTAATTCTTATCTTCATAGTAGGGAATTGGTGGCAACAGGGTCATGGTGGCAAGTACTTCTGCACAGGTTTACCTCAGCCTCTCATGATTCGTTCAAGTGTAACTTGCCCATATCAAAGCTTGAATAATCATGGGTTTGCACTGCTTGACAACGAACCAGTTACACCAACACAAGTTCAGATATTTCTGCGTTTGCTGCCCTCACACTTCCAGCTTCAGTGTAGACATGAGAGGTGTGAGGTGACGAGAGTGCTTATATCCTCGGTTCAGATGGGGGACAGCTTTATCTTACCACAGTTCTAGAGACATGATCACCGACTTTAGGTGCAAAACATATGACCTTTGCAGAAAAAAAATCAGTGCCGCGTTTCACAGATGATAAGGAAACGCGACAGCTCTGCTCCTGTCAGGTGCTGACTGCTCAGAATTTCAGCGTGGAGGTAGAGCAGGGTGTGCACAGCTCCAGCATGTGAACGGCAAAAGGGTGCACTTTGAGACAGAAGGTGAAGAGAATGGAAAGATAAACATACAAAAATCAAAATTACACCCTAGAGCCTCCACTTCTGGCATCAGAGAGCGTAACGCCAAAGTTACTCAGAGCAAAGGACACACTTGCTCATGATGCCTCCACACGGTCCGTAGCCCACACTTGTAAACCTACTTAATTTTGTTTTCCTCCTAAACGCAGGCGGCAACAGGAGTGTAGCCCTCTCGCCCATCTGCTCCCCCCGGGGACGGCCAGGGCCGCCCGCCGGCCCCAGCAGTAACGCGGGACGGGCTGCAGCGCCCGGCAGCCGAAGAGCGGCTCGGAACGAGCGCCCTCACCTCAGCCCCGCTTCCCTCCGTTCCGGGAGCTCCTCGGAACGAGCGCCCTCACCTCAGCCCCGCTTCCCTCCGTTCCGGGAGCTCCTCGGAACGAGCGCCCTCACCACAGCCCCGCTTCCCTCCGTTCCGGGGGCTCCTCGGAACGAGCGCCCTCACCACAGCCCCGCTTCCCCGCGGGCGCTGAAGTGTTTCAAAATGGCGCCCGGCGGCGGCCGCCCCTTGCCCCCCTCCGCGCAGGCGTTCCCTTCCCTGGCGGGCGGTGCTTCCCCCGGCGCGCCGGGCGGGAGGAGTCCGAGCTGTGGGGGCTGGAGCATCGCCGGGGGAGCCCGGCACCTGTCCGGCAGCCAGGTGCGCGCCGCCGGCGCCATGGGAGGCCCCGCACCACGCCGAGGGGGCGCCCGGCGAGGGGCGGCTGCTCCGCCTCAGCCGCGCTGAAGCTGGCGCTGCTCGGCGGGGACCGGAGAGCAGCGACATGGACTGCCCGCCGCAGCCGCCGGCCGCCTCCTAGTCCCGCAGCAGCGGCTGTGGGGCGGGTCGGGCATGGCCCAGCGTGACGAGAGCGACCGAGGGCAGCGCTACCCCGGTGAGATGTCCGGGCTTCTCGGGGCTCTTCCTGCTCGGGTGGCGGCGCAGCCCTGCCAGGGCTGGGGGTGTCGGTGGTACCTGTTGGTGTGAGGGGCAGAGCCCGCGGCCGAGCGGGGCAGGCGGGAGCAGCCTCAGCACCGAGGGGCTGCCCTGGCTGCGGCTACTGACTTGCTCGGCCGTGGTCACGTTGAAAACTTAAGTGGAGCAGCTGGGCTGAGCCTTCGGAGTGTTCACAGAGTGGGTTAAAGACCGCAGAGAAGAGTGAGCGGTGCTCTGCTTCCTCAAGGCTCTGGTTNCTGTCTCCCCCAGGGCGTGGTGTGGGCTCGGTTTTTTTTTTTTTTTTTTTTTTTTTTGGTTGTTTCAGTTTCTTTTCAGTTTCTTTAAGTTGTTTTGTAAGCGAAGGCCGCTAGCTCGGAAACCTTCGCAGAGCGAGTCGGGTTCAGCCCGTGAGAAGGGAGAAACTTTCATCTCGCTGCCTGTCTTCTAGTCGAAATCTCACAGGCAATTCCCAAATACCAAACAAAATTACATCTCGCAGTAGCTGAAGTTTTCCTGACGTTTCCGCTAATTTAATGTGGTTCACAGAGTTTTCAGTAATAATGGTGTGGGGAGGTTAAAAGCCCTGCAAAGCGCTTCTGGAGCAGAGGCTTTAGCAGAGCACTGTAACTTGTTTTGTCTGCCTGACGGGGCAAAAACAGTCGAACAGCGGTGAATGGCTTACTTATGATTACTCTCCGAGCGCTCCACTCAGAAGCCAGATTTGTAAAGCTCATGCTTCTGAAAGGTCACCAGCTGAGAGTTAGATAAGTCATATTAATTTAGAAAAAAAACAACATCCCCACTTTTTTCCGGTAAAGTTTCGGCAGTACTTACATAGGTAGCATTAATTGCTATATCCCATGTTTTGTTTAACGGCAGACTTTTTGTAGCTTCAGGAGTTCTTCACTGTTGGCAGTGCTGTGGCTGTTAGAACGTGCACATAAACAAATGAAACCAAGCAATCTTTAATAAACAAAACTGAGTTTGATGCTCTTGTGTACCAAGGTCACCCAAAGCTGCCCTTGATAGCAGCAATGTGTTTCTTGGTACATGCAACAAAAATATTATTAAATGCATGGAGAATATAAACCGTTAATTTTTAAAAAAAAAAATCCTTTAAGAAGAAAAGAAAAAGTTGCAACTTTGTAATTGAAGAAATTCCTTGTGCTTAAAAACTTGAGAAAAAATTCTGGCAGAAATAAAATGTTGAAGAGCTAATGTGTGAAGAGCTAATGTGTGATATTAACTCTTTGAGAACTGAGCTGTATATGCAATCATTACTCTTCTCATTCCTGCGAGGCAAGAAAATACAAAGCCTGTTTTGCAAATTGTTGTCTTACTCTTGTTGCTTGCCTAAATTGTATCATCACGCCCAGCAAACTTGCAATAATGGGCCTTGAGTTTGCATCTTTCTGATTTTAATTTACTCTAATGGTTTGACATTGCTGTTATCTTTAACTTTTATATCAAAGTGGGTTAAAAAGCCATTTTATTGTAGATCTTAGAAATTATTATCAAATATAACTTGTTCCCTCTGTACTGTTGATGATATGGAAAGCCAAAATGTGTTTTAAAGCGTGTGGTTATTGTCAGAACATGCCTTCTTGCATGCTGTGATCAGAATTTGGGGAATGTGAGGCCGTATGGACAGCCCTACTGAGACAGATCAAAACTCCACCTGTCAGAAAAAAATGTATCCAGGAGATGGTCTGAAAGCAGAACTAATGTATGTTGATGTTTTCATGAAGTTTTGATACTTGTGGTTTAGAGCCTTTCTGAGTTTCTTTTTGTTTAGGAATCATCAGTGATTTTCAACCCAAGCTTACATGTCAGTTTCTGGCATCCACATTGTTCTGTGACCAAGAGTTGCTCAGGTTAGCTACCCCTTGTATGAGTAGTTGTGTCCTGATGTTAATTTTGAACCTGGCTACAAAACTGTCTTTATCAGGTGCTCCTTAGCACTAAACTTGGAAGTGTTAATGGGTAAATAACATCTACCTGCTCTCTCATTGCCACTTGTGACCTTGGCTGTCTTTTCCTAACTCCCTTGTTATTTCTTGTGGGATGTTCCCTCTTACGAGATCATGTTCTCTTTAAGACATAAGATGTTAAGACTTCATAAATACTGATTTTATGTAGATCGTAATATATTGAAATAAACAATGGGGATTATGAATCTTGTGTGGACAAAATTGCATACTATTTCTCAATAGTTCATTGTACTCAGATGATAATGTTTCAATTTCGTTATGCTAATAAATGCTTTATGGAAAGAAGTTAGCATTGGAGTACATGACAGAATATTTGACATCAGTTGTCAGATTTTGCACTTACCAGTGAGGCAGCTAAAACAAGAGTATAAATATCACTTCATCCTTAAAAACAATCCTACAACAACTTAACTCAAAATGAATCAAGGAGTTCTCGTGTGTGTTCTTGACAGCTGATTGCATCTCATGTTTTCATTTAAAGCCCTTGATGGGTACACTTCAAAGCCTCCCACAGTTTTGCTGAACTGTGTAAAACCTTTGTGGCTTGCTGTTGCATAATTTGCTTTAGCAAGCTGTGGTGTTATATACTTCTGCATTTCCTGGTTGCCCATTTAGAGGATCTCTTCCTGTTAAATTTGTTGCTTGAAAAAAATACCAAGTCAAGTTAAAGTAGCTTCAGTACCCAGAATTTTATTTTCACTTTTTTTTTTTAAAGTTCTTTTGTTTACAGTGTTTGGCCTCTTGATCTGCTGTAGTTACTGCCTCTGCCAAGGTCGCTTGAATGCTTACCACTTGTAAGCTTGGTTGAGAAGAGCAATGCAATTAGGCTAAGGACTGGCTGCTACTTGGGAAAATCATTGAGCAGAAGTAAAGGCAGTCATGGGAGGAATTCATTATGGGAACATGCTTGCACTGTTTACCCAAACATTATCAAAGCTGTTCCTGACAAATTACGCTTCTGTGTTTTGTCTTCTAGACTGCCCTTTCCAGATGCATTTGTAAGTTTGAATTCTTGTAAGTCAGATCCCTTGGGTGCATTGTTCTGAAGTGTGTATGTCTATGTGCTTTAGAGTAGCACTGGGGCTGGGTGGGCTGTGGATTTGAAGAGCAATGTATTGTACACGAAGGAATAAAAGTGAACGCAGGGAGAAGAAAAGTCCGACATGTTAGAAAAACAAGTGAATTCAAGTAGGAAGGTCTGAGAACAGGTGATTCCAGTGTATACAGCAGTGATTATATCTAATGCTCTGTGTTATTTGTACACTTGAACTATCACTGTTGACTTCTTGAGTATAGTTTGTTGCCTGCATTCAAGGATTACTGTTTAGGGTTGTTTGTTTTTTTGCTGGCCCTTGCAGTTTTAATTTAGTGAATACAGAATTTGTAATGTACATAGTTGGTGTGCCAGCTATTTGAAGTCATCATTTTAATTGCAGGGTATATAAACTTTTTGAAATCATGGTAATATGAGAAAAAAAGTTGCTGTAGCAACTCAAAGAAAAGAGTTCACACATCTTCATGAGCTTTTTAGTCAATACACTTGAAACCTTGCTTAGGCAGAGGATTAGACAATTGGTGCATTGATTGATTTGGATAGGCAGCAAATAGTTGGCTGTTAAAAAGTTCTGAAGAAGTCTAAAAGATTAAATATCCAGGGCTGTTTCTCCTTGACTTTTGCCCATGCTTAGGAGTGGATTGAACTGGAGTTTCATTTCTGCTAGTGAATACCATTTGAATAGTAAGTTAAAGATTTAGTGTAGCATTCAAAGTACAGCTGGATTCCTGAACTTTCTACATGACTGAAAACTTGTGGGGAAAAAAAAAAAAATCTGTTTGGACCAGTGAGATATGTTTGAAATGAGTTTTCTCTCACTCACTGCCTGTTGGTGTCACTGCCAAAATGTATTGATGTCCTCAGATCTAAGAATGGACTCTGTCAAACCCTGGTGTTTGGCAGGGCTCAGGTGACATTAACCTGGGGTTTAGAACTGCTGTGAGATAGCAGTTTTAACTGACATTTGAAATTGAGAAGTTTGGTTTTCTTTTGGGGTATGTGTGTATTTGTTTTTTAAAAATAGAATGTAGGGAGGACCTTCTAGAGAGCAATTGGCACCTTTAATTAAGTGCTCTACTTGAGAGAGGAGGCCAGAAGCAAGAGACCAGGCTTCAGGAACTGAAGAAAAATCTGTCTAGAAAGCAGTCTGTTTGCAAGATGAAGGGAGTGTTCTTCACTCATTCACACTTATCCTAGAGTGTTTCAGAGAGAAGAAATTGAAGCAATATGTGCATATTTGTTCTGCCAACTGCTGCAGAGTAATGGCATTACAAACTTCAGAAGAGCTGTAGACAATTTAACTACTCATACAGAAAGAGAAGATAGATCAGCGTAATGTCCGATTAATGATCATACAGTGTTTAAAGGGTCAGTAGCATTTCTGGAAGCCAGGGCAGTACTCCTGATGGTGTTCCAGGTGTATGAAAGTTGCCATCGAGTTTGGTGCATCCAACCTGTAGCTCCTATTTGACAGCCCTTGCTTTGCAGGTCATTCAGATTCAGACTGGAATTGGGGCACTGACTGCATTAACTGACCTGCTGGCAGCCCCTGGGGAGACAGCATGGATGGATATTGCAAAGATGAAGGATCACAGTCTCGGAGTGCAGTAAATACAACGTATTTGCAAATGTCATTGTTACTGGATGCGCACTATTGAAGTGCGTTGTGTGTATTGTTAAAACGTTGACTATTCTCTTCCTTAATGCTACAATGGTACGTTAAGTGTTCTCTTCTGTGACAAATTTATTATCAGTTTCATGGTTTCCAGAAGAATGCTGAGAAATTCTGTTTAAACGAACACTTCTGAATCTGGTCTAAGTGTATGGAAACAAGTTTTGTAGCCCTCTGACATCAGCAAATATGAATTTATGACTGTATAAAAATAAATTTAATATATTTGCCTCAACAGTGACAGGGAACATTAAAATACTGCAGGTTTTATAGCATGTAATTTCACTCTCAGGAGATGTGTAAGAAGAAAACATGGGCACACAAACTGCTTATGAAAAGCTTTTCATGCTTGACATTTTCTAGAAGCCTAATTTGAGTTACCATTGTCCTGGTTGTTCATGCTGGGGGAAGGGATACTAATCATGTGCAAGAGAAGGCAAATAATTTTTAATTAAAAACCAAAATTAGGACAGGACTGAGTGCATTAAAAAAAAAAACAACCAAGAAACAAAACCAAGAAACAACCATGAAAACAAACCAACCCTACAAACCAAAAAGTCAAGAACAAACCACGACCTCCCTGCAAACTTTTAATCTTTTCTTTCTTTTTTAACCAGTTACCAGCTGGGCCAAGACAACCGATGCAAATTTATCCAACTCTTTAAATGGTTTGACCTTCATGGGAATCCTGGATACAAGAGTGGGCAGCAATGTCCAAGGCCTTCAAAACTTGAACTCTGGGACCCCGAGAGATATCTCATTGCCTGAGTATGGACCTGGCCTGCTGTCCAGTGCTTTAGAGGATTGTCATAGCCTTAAATCAGTGGATTCTGGTATTCCAATTCTAGAAATAGGAAATCCAGAGCCTGTTCACTGCAGTGTGTTGAATGTGAAGAGGAAGCAATCAGAACCTGAACTCGTGCCTGACAGAGCTTTTCAGAGCGCGTGCACGCTGCCGCCGTACGTGCCTCCGCATTCGCTGACTGCTGAGCACGACCGTGCCGTGCGGAAATCCTCGACTTTCCCGAGAACTGGCTATGACACTGTCAAACTTTATAGTCCAGCCTCAAAAACTCTAAATCGAAGTGATGATATCTCTGTTTGTAGCGTGTCTAGTCTTAGCACAGAACTGTCAACAACTTTATCAGTTAGCAATGAAGACATTTTGGACTTCGTGGTCACAAGCAGTTCAAGTGCAATTGTGAATCTTGAGACTGACGAGGCACACTTTTCGGATGTTACTCTGAATTCCTCCAGAGACAGCAGCGACCAGAACCAGCAGCAGTATTGTCAGGAGACAGATGTGGACAGTAAACGGAAAATACTGGGACCTTTTACCAACTTCTTTGCCAGGTAATGTTTCTATAAAATATATTTTAATGGGTTATGTAAGATCTTAGGAGAAAAGTCTTGTTTGATATTGTACTTTGAAAGATGTTATAGCTTGGTGTTTTAATTCAGATTGGTATTAACATATTTTTTTCTGTTATGAGTAAATAGGCGAATATTGCTGGGGTCTAAGACTCTGCATTCTACTCTGTATTATGCTTATGGCGTATGGAAGCATCTTAAATCTTGCAAGATTCCTTCTATATTACAGTAGAAGGATTTCTGAACAAATTTTTTCTTCTGAACAGTGGCTTCTCCAGTGATCTCTTTTGTACTTTGGCCAAGGTCTTTAATCTTGTGTCACATAAATAGATAAATATAGGTAGGATCCATACCTGTATTAAAGAACTTTGACAATTGAGGATTCATAAGTAGTTTAGTACTGGTGGAATATTTTATTGATCATTCTAAGGTATGAAGCTTAAAGTACAAATACTTTACAAACGTTTGGTGTGACTACTCTGATCTTTCCAAATCTTAGTTACTGATTTTTTAAAATCCTTTTTCTTAATTTTTCTATGGAATGAAAATGTCTGACATTGTGTCACCCACTTGTTGGAATGATAGCATTGGCTACCCAAAGCAGTTTCTAAATGTGGCCTTTGAATGAATGATAAGGTTCTAAATGCAGATACCCCAGGGAAGTGGGGAATGAGGAAGAGAACTAATCTACTTTTGGGGGGTTGAGCTGTTTGCTGGTGGGTTCTCTTTTTTAAGTTACGTAAGGCCTTCATAATGTCTCTTACTTTTAAGCTATATCATCTGAAGTTTGATATATTTTAGATAAATTGTTCTAGAAAGAAAATTTGGACCTCAAGCGGAGTTGGGTGTAAATGACCTGGTTTGCATATGGCATCAGCTAATACCTTTTTCCTCATGCATTTTTTTTTTGCATGAGACAAACAGGCTAATAAAATACATCAAGAATTGGCAAAAATCATTCTTTGAAAGGCTGACTTATTTGCAAAGCTTAAGAAAAGCAATTTGTTTACACCTACTAAGCTGGCTGAAGCTTTTGTTGATTTTTATTCTTAGGTTAAAGTACTGTGCAGCAGAACTCCAGTCATCAGTCATGTTTGAGGTGCTGATGCTTTTGTGGACCCTTGTCTGTTTGTTGCCATGGAACCAGGCTTAATTCTGAAACAGGAGGCTTCTCAGCACTTCAAAGCATAAACTTTTTTTACCCATTCTGGTAGCACAACTGCTATCTCAAACAAATGCTGTCCTCCAGCCTGGAAGGGAGCACAGTGGAACAGGCACATTTAGACCCTACTCAGAGTCGTATGTTTAACTGCTTCTCAACTTTTCTTATCCAACCAAGCAAAGCCATCTCTCCAAATTCTGTTCTAGTGTAGTCTGTGGTGGTTTTACCAGTGTTGCAGAAACTGTAGTACTCACTAGACTGAGCTTTTTACCCTGAATCTTTGCAGATACATTGAATGCCAGAAAACAGAGGCTGTCATTACTGCCTTTTAAATGGGGAACGGATAATCTTGGTCACTGGGTGATGTCCTTGTAAGAATATGAGGATTAAGTTCAAGCTAGGTGATCGGCTTTGAAGTTCCAAATGCTCAGTCTGTAACCTGACCTTCAATATCCTTCTCTTTGGCATCCATTTCCTGCTCTGTTTTGGAAACAGGAGTTGCCCGCTTTTTGTCTGTACTTGCACACCACACCCCCATATTTTATGCATCTGTCTCATGTCATGAGACTTGGTGAGTTTCACAGGTATGGAACAAGCAGAGAGCCTCGGGGGTTGTTCTGTGCCACAGGGAGTACTATTTATATTTATGCTTGTCAGCATTGTTAAGGTTCAAAACTTTGCTAGTTTTTGTTGGTGTTTGTAATCTAGCCCTTGATGGATGTAACCCCATCCGTGGGTTTGGAAACTCCCTGAACTTCCTGTGAGCTCCTTGGATTCCCAGGACTTAAACCAGTACAGAAGTAAGTGAACCTGGGCCTCGCAGCGTTTTTGTTTGAAATTAGCTGCTTTCTATAGGCCTTCCTACCCAGTTCACCCTGTGCTCTCTGTCCTGAGGTTTGTGTGCAGTGTGAAATGAAGAGGAGGCACTTTGGATAGTATTGTTAAAGTCCAGATTGTTGAGAGAGAGCTTCCTAAAGCAGTTTGTTACAAGTGCTGCAGTGGTGGGTATAAATAAAGTCCCAGAAAGGAGTGTGTTCTTAGCATTGCACTCTGTGCTGAAAGCTGTGATTCAGTCTCACAGGTTGAGTGCATAAACTTCACTTGAGAGAACCAAGGGTGAACCATGGCAGGAGAAAGTCAAATTGCCTTGGCTTTGATCAGTGGCTGGCACATGTGTATACAACATGGAATAATGAGACCTGAGTGCTTTGTACACAGCCTTCCAGCAGCCTGATGGTCATGGAATAAGGCTGCAGTGCACAGACTCAGCCTTAATCTGCAGGTTTAGCTCTTTGAGGGCTTCTCTGGGTAATAGGATACAGGTTTGGACCGCTGAGAGCAAAGATGAGTCAGCTTAGTTTTTTGCATAGGTTGTTGATATTTGGTAAAAGGGAGAAACCTTGCTTCTTGAAATGGCACCTGTGCTTGTATTTATTGAACCCCATCTGGCCTCTGAGGATGTGTTAGTTTCTCTGATCTTATCAGACTTGGCATGTCAGTTAAGATTTGTGGCTGCCTGTAGAGATAATACTGACAATAATTAGGTGCCTCCAGTGCTTGGTCACATGTGCTTAAGCTACTTACATATCAATTAGGGGTAAGTCTTTTGCAGTATCAAGAAAATGCTTAGAGAAATAGTTGCTTAGAATATAAAGACATTTTTTGGCACTCTGTATATTTTTTTTTTCCTTTTGAGACTATATGTAGGTGTGCATGTGCACTGTGCCCAAGATTACATGTTCCATGTCAGTTCTGTGGTGTGTAATGAAGTTTTGGGTTGAGACTGCATTTACAAAATGAAGAGCTCAAAGAAAAGCTCAAAGAAGAGCTCAAAGAAAAAGGGAACCCTATTGGCTCATTTCCTTCAGTCCTGGCACCTTCAAGATCGCTTGGGAATGAAGTGCTCCTGCCCTGCCTCCTTGAGCACTATGGTGAAGGAAGTTTCCTGGACTGCTTCTCAGGCTCAGTTTATGTCCTCAGCAGTTTGAGTGTCCGTAAGGTCTGGTTGTTTTCTCAGGCTGCTGGATGCTCTTTGGGTGTGGGCAGGAAAATCCAAAGTGAGAAAGAGGCCGCTTTCTTGCTTACGCACAGCTTTCCTCTTGAAAGAGCTTAAGGCTCCACAGGTACAGTGCTCTCATTAGGCTCCAGGTTGGCATATGAAAATGAATTACTGCTTCTGAAAGCAGCTGTAATGCTGACTGTTGACAAAAAAGACCTGGCATGCTGGTTGTTTTCAAGTGTCACTTGTATCAGCTTTAAAATTCCAGAGGTCTTTCACATAAGCACGAGTTAGAATTAATTTCCTTAATTTGAATATATGCAGGAACTTGGTTTGAAAACTCGTGTGGGCAAATAACTGTGGGGGAGACTAAAAGAGTCGGTGGCTTGTCTGCTCCTTTGCCTTATTGACGCAGAGCAGTGTGGGTTAATGAGTTTTTTACCTTTGGACTTTACTTCTGTACAGTACTGCTGAAGCTTTTTATATGTGCGGATCTTAAAACAGCTTTGCTGAATCAGGATGATAGTGATCTTACTGCAGAAGTTGCCCTTTTCATTTATCATTTTCAATTATCAATTTGGAGACTGAGAATTTTTGTGCTTACATGGAGAGTGACTGTAAAGGGGTTAAGACTATGTCCAGTTAAATAGTAAGCCGTGCAGTTTGCTTCATTTTAATAGATTACAAGCAGCGCAAGTCTTTACTTAGTCCACTGCCATGGATATTGTCTGTTTTCCCAAGAATCTGGATCTTCTATCTTTTCAGGCTACCCCTAGAAGTTTTTGATCCAAGTTCTAAGTATTTCGATCTCTGCAAGCCTCTAAGGAGCATAGGGACTACAAATGTAATAAAGAGCCTTAAGAAGAACATTTTAGTATTTGCAAAGAATCTCTGCATTTCTGGAAAAATGCTTCTGGAGCAAGATTGGCATCCTATACCATACATAGAAGCACATACTTGTGACCTCACTTGTCACCTTTCTTGATAAGAAAAAGGTCTTAAATTTCAAAATCATAGCTATTGCTTTCAGTGTTAAGTCTGAAATCATGTGAATTTAATATGTTTATATCATATATGTACACCTATGTTTTGAGATTGCTGGTCATACATAATTTGGAGTTCTGAACTTAGGAATTATTGGTCCATGGGTGGACCAATAATTGGTCCATGGCAAAAGTCAGTCATCTGTGTTAATGAATAGGACCCTTTCATAGCAACCTGTTTGTTGCTTTTAATGAGAGGACAGCTTATTGTACTTCTCTAATTTTGGTATTAAAAGGAAGGTGGAATGACAAGGAGCATTGTAGTGTTGACTTCCCACATTCATGTCTCCAAAAATAGGAATTCACTGACCACAAGAGGGAAGAAAATTTCTGAAAGTAATTGCAGTTGACTCATCTGAGATATTAGTTATGTTGTTGTCTCCTCTTCCATGCAAGCTTCTGTTCAATGAAGCTTCTGAGAATGTTGGCTGTTCAGGAGGAGACAGGCTGAGAACAGGACTGAAGTATGTAGGAGGAGGATCAGAAAGAGCTGGATGCACTGTGGGGACAGATATAAGTTCACTGCTTCTGACCATAAATGAGCAAAACCAAGCTGAGCTGCAGGTGGAGTTGTCCAGAAGCTGATGGGAAGGACTCCAGAACCCCAGCCTCTGACGGAGGGAACCTGCACAGCCACCCAGCACAGGCTGCTTCCCTGCCCTGCTGTGGGCTGGGCTCCCAAGTGCTGTAGTTGCCTGGCCTCACAGGATTCATTGCCCTGTTGGAGGGAAGAGAGTAATTTAGTGGCAGTTATGTTCTTCCCTGCTACTTCACCTGGGTGCACTTCTAGCAAATTGTTGTCAATAACAGATGGCTAAAAGGACCAGGAAGAGAGGAGGGCAAAGAAGCTCGTGCTTCGGTGGTGTGGGAAGCAGCATAGGCACTGAGAGGCTGTTTAACACAGGATGCTGGCAGCAGTATTTCAGCAGCCCCTGAGGCATTCAGGCCTGCTCATCTGAAAGGTGCTTCGGTCTTCACAGTGTGGTTTTGGATAGCTCTTATTTGAAAGCTACTCTGTTTACTGGAACTGACAGACTAAAAGTCCTCTCCCTGTCTGTATTTACTACCACAGCTCTGTGTGAAACAGAAGAAATCAGCAGAATTTTCTGAAATAAGCATTCTTTCTCAAAACAAATCTTCCACAGGTGGAAGGTTGGAATTCTACAAAGATAACAGCCTTTGCTTTTGATAAAGGTTGACAATTGTGTGATACAGTTTTCAGAATTCCTGTCTTATTCAGAGAATGAAGTTTTAACTTTGTCATGTGGCCTGTTCTCCACTAGGTGTTGAACTGAAACTGTCTAAATTAATTGCAATCTTTGTTTTCCCTTTTTGTGTGGGATAATGTCACTCTTTACAATTACAGTTCCTTTAGTTCTGCCTTAAACTTTTCACTAAATTTTGAGATGTGGTTCTTTAAAGGGAAGTTGCTTTAGTAGATTAAAATCTTAGTTTTGCTGTTGAGTAACTGGAAACGGTTTTACACAAACAAGGCTTTAAACAGAGGCTTGTTGAACTTATTTGTTCATTGTGGAAGCTAAGTGAAAATCTGCTCAGTGATACTTTGAGTTTTGGTGGTTTTTTAGTAACTGTACAAAACTATGCAGTAAGTGAGGACTTAATGTGGTCTAGTTATTACTTAAAAGCAGGTGAAACGTGTATGTTTCTTTTTTAGTGGCTGGTGGGAAGCATTACAGAAGTCTAATACTGGCTGATGAATGATATTTGTAGCATGGATGAGTGTTGAACGTTGCTTGCAGCATGGGGCAGTAATGCTCCCCTCACCCTCCTTTCCCTTGCGCCGTCACAAGTCCTGCCAGCAAAGCTGTTCCAGCATGGGCTTCTCATTCCAAGGGGCCACAGGTGCTGCCAGGAGCTGCTCAGTTCTCACAGGGTCAGTCTTCTTTAGGCACATCCACCCTCCTGGGCTTCAGTGTGAGGTCCTCGGTGGGCTGCAGGTGGGTCTGCTCCCTCCTGGAACTCCGTGGGCTGCAGGGCACAGCTGCCTCACCGTGGGCTGCTCTAGGGGCTGCAGGGGAATCTCTGCTCTGGCACTTGGAGCATCTGCTCCTCGTTCTGCGCTGACCTCGGTGTCTGCAGGGCTGTTCCTGTCACACAGTCTCTCCTCTCTTTTGACTGCTGCTGCTGTTACGCAGCAGATTTTTTCCCCTCTTAACTGTTGTGCCAGGGAAGCTACCGCTGTCTCCATTGGACTCAGCCTTGGCCAATGGCAGGTTTGTCCTGGAGCCAGCTGGCATTGGCTCTGTTGGACATGGGGGAGGCCTCTGATTGCTCTTCACAGCAGCCACTTCTGTAGTCCCCCACTACCAAAACCTTCCCATGCAAACCCAGAAGCGCTGAACACACTTGCTTTTGAATAGAAAGAGTGAGAACTACAAAAGTTTCTCAGAGATGTTCATGAGACTTTAGGAGCTAATTCAGATTAATGAAACTAAGCTCTGTTTTCATTCTGATTCACTGTCTCTATGAAGACTTAGTGAATGGGTGGGTTAGGTAGTGTTTGCATCTTCATTTAATTTGCAAGAGCTTTCCTGATGTTCTTCTTTGTTAAAAGGAGCTGTGAGAAGTAGATGACGTGGGGAATGGAGAGTATCAGCACAATTACTGCTGTGTGATGCTCTATCTCTCCATCTGATCAAAGAACTGTTTAATGTTCAGCTGACTTTTTCTTTCCTGAAAAATTCAGTGAGCAAGGTGAAATTAGATGGAATAAATATAATTTTTGCTCCTTGATGTTTTGATTTATGCAGTAACCCTTCCTGTGTTACATAATCTGTGGAAGAATTGGAGTCAATATTAACTTTAGTTTTAAACACAGTTCAAACAAGAAATTTATTTAAAAACAGCTCAAACAAAATTTAAGACAGCTCAAACAAGAAATGGTCTGTGAAGTTTTCATCCTTATGTAAAATTATATTCACAGAAATGGTATATGGAAACCATAAATTTTCTGAATCCACTCCTTATTTGTGTTAAGCCTGTTTTTTAGTTATTAAGTGACTCCAAAGTTCTCCAGCCATATCATAAGAATAATAAAGGAAAAAACCCTACAGTAAATATTAGAGTCGTTTACACCTTGGAGCTGAGAGAATAAACACAAGAACTTGGCAGCAGTTGGAGGCAGGACAAGGCAAGTTCAGGTCAGCAGAATTTCTGGAGCGCTGTGTGTAAGCCCCTGCTTGGTGCAGGGCTGGCTTCAGCACTAGAGTGTATTCCCCAGGACCCTGTTCAGTTGTTGTGAGTACATCCAAGCTTGGAGTTAACCTCCCTAGACTGCACAGTTCAGGATTTATATTCTGCCACTGTGATTTTTTTTTCTCCCCTTTTATCCGTTTGAAACATGCCTTGCAGCAGCTTGCTGCTTTACCCCTTGTTTTTTTCCTCATTGCATTACTGAGGATGGTCATTCAGGCTAAATGAAAACACTTTTCTCACCATTCCTGCTTGTATGTTGTAGGCCTCTGCACCCCACCATCAAAGTGATCATCCGTTGGACTTCCTCCAGTTTTTGATCTCTTTGTTGTAGACCGGGAGCCCCACACTAGATACAGATATGGTCTTGTAGGTACCAAGCAGAGCTTTTATTCACTTTTTTCTTTTGATCTAAATGCATATGAGGTCCATTTTTAATCTGTATTGCTGGAAGGTTTTAGAGTTTACTTGGTTTCAGCTTTTTGCTTAGGGTGACATTTCATGTATTCTATTTTTTGGTAATAGTGCTTCAAATCAATGAAGAAATCTACTTTCAGATTTTAGGAATGGAATTTTCAATTACTCTGATAATATGAGGATAACTGGGAATTTGGCCAGCTAGGAAAAGATCATTAATTAGAGCTGGTTGATGCTAATATATTAGTTTGAAGTCAGACCCGAGTGTTGTATTTGTATTGCAGTCCTTACTTGCTGAAACTCCAGTTTCTGAGAATTCTTCAGTATTTGCATGGTAGACCAGCACTGTGCATTATCCACGTGCAAAATAGTTCTTTAGGACTTGCTGGAACCAGTCCTAAAGCTAAACTTGCAGGGTTACTGCCCAAATTATCTTTGCATGTCTTGGATACTTCAGTGCAGTCAGCACTTCTTTGTTCCCCTGTAAAATGAGGGTAACCTGTATGTAGAAAGATAAATGCAGAATACCGTAGTTTTGATAAATAGTTTATTGAACTCTGCTCTTTTTCCCAAAGTCTAGAGAAATTTCCAAGTTACCCTGTTGTAAGCTATCAGGTATCCTATCCTGCTAGCTTAAATTGTATTACTGTTTCTCTCAACTGTGGAAGTTTTTTTACAGACCTGTAGGTATCTGTTACACTCTAAAGTGTTACTGGTTTTGATTTTTACTGAACATACTGGGATGTTAATGGTTGGAAAACTTTGTTTATAAAATGTGGTAGGAACTTATAAAACACAGTTCTGTGATTAGTTATGTTTTTCATACGTAAGTCAACTTACAGGCTGTCTGACTCTATTTCTGTTGATTTATTTATCCATAAACCAAGCATTGTTCTTCCTTTAGTCTGACCTTTGGCAATCTCCCAGAGACAAAATTCTGCAAACCCTGCTTTTGTATGTAATTTTGCAATCTTATTCAAAGCATAACTTCTGACTTGTTTATGGAGGTTCTTCACCGTAGCCAAGGTACTTGAACTTTTTTGATGATGCTCTGTCTGTTGGTTGTTTTGATGTATAGGTTGACTGAGAGGTGATCTGGGTTTGAAAAGAGGGAATATAAGAGCTACATCTGGTGAATTATTTCTAGAAACCAGTGTTACTGGGTCATGGGTACCAATTGTTGGCTTTTCCCTTTGGAGAATGTATATTTAGGGCATTTCAGGAGACTTTGGTGGTTCTCCTGACAAGTATGCCTTCTCAAGTCCATCGGTTCTCCAGTCATCATGATTTTTCTGTCAGTCTTGTTCCTCCTTTAATCAGGTAACAAAAATTCCTTTGATAGAATATGTTGCTGTTTTTTCCAGATTTTTCTCAGTCTCTGGAAATTGTTTAAGTGAGCAAATTAGGGACATCTAGAGATGAGAATCTTTCTTCTGTTTATTATTAAGTTGCAAAAGTTATGATTAGTACAGAATAGTAAAGGTCATTGGAGCATAATAAGAAAACAATATTATTGTTGGGAACCTTTCCTAGATAGTGTTAATTGAATTAATACACATCAGATAAGGTGGCTGGACATTTTTGTTGATAATGCAGCAAATACTTAATAAAATTTATCTTAATATATATTTTGCTTAATAGGTGCTTTTAATAATTTTTAATAATTGTGCATTATTTAAAATGTCTTGTTTCAATGTAGTTTTCTGGATGCTTTGTGGAATAATGTCTGTGGAAACATCTCTTACAGTGCCTGTGTGCTCAGTGTGGGTTTATCTGGTTCTTATGATTAATATCTGCTTACTTATCTATACATGCACTTAGCCTTGGATAGGCCAAGAGGCTCAAATCCTTGGTGCTCTCTCCTTGTGTCGTTTAGAGTTATCAGGGGAATTTCAAGGTCTTCCTTCAGAAGCAGCTGAAATGAACTTTGACTTGCCTCTGTTTCTTTCTTGCTTCTTAAGAACACATACGAGTCTGATACTCATTTGAAAAATTGTCTTTCAAGATAAAACTGTTCTACAAAACTGAACCTGTTGAACTTTCTCCATATATGTCCTTATTTTGCATCTGTTCTGCTCATGAGACTGGTAAGTCCTTCCAGTAGTTAATTTGCACGACTCTTCCACTTGTTTTGCCTTCTGAAATTAACCTTAATTGAAAGACTACTTAAAATTTGGAGCATGCATCTTGAGAGCAGGAGATGATGTGTGTATTTTTAAAACTTGTAACAAAAATTTACTTGCATTGCAAATTAGTTTTGGTTAAATGCAGATAAAAAATTGCATCAGTTTGCATGAGCTGGATCCATTTCTAGACAATTTTCATACATGTTTCTGTACACCAGCTGTCTTTTTAAGAGCAAGGAATCCGTTTACTTGAAAATGTAATCTCTGTGCTAGGTCAGTGTTAGTCTACCACAGAGCAGCATATGCCATCTCACTTTTCTACTGCTTGCAGTTGTGTTTCTGTGCTGCCTTCCAGGTGTTCAGGTGCTGCAGCACTTCATCTAAGGAGTCCTGGCAAAACAGTTACATCAGTAAAGTTGAAATTCAGATTTTCTGAGTTTTCCAAATGCTCTAGTTGTAAAAACTCCTAAATCCTAAGCTCCTCTACCCTTTTGTTTCAGTAAGCTGGTATATCTTGGGCATTCTGGTAGAGATACTGTGCGTTGCCTGGAAGTCCAGAGGGGTGTGGGTGTGCACCAACAGGTGTCAGTGGGTGTGGGTGTGCCTGCCCTGCCCAGCTCCACCCTCTGACAGCTCCTGTGGGAGCCCGTCCTTTTTTCCTGTTGTTTCAGTGACGTGTGCCAGGGAAGCAGTTCCTTGATTCTGGTGGTACCAAACTTGAGAGATACCTGAATGGGCTCAGTGTTGAGCCTGCCTGGCTTGAGAAGACTTGGAGATTTTCAGGAAGGAGCTATGCAGCTGACTTCAAGACTTGGAGTAAATTGGCAACAGAAACCGTGGCAGCTCTGCCTCTGCTGGCATAGGAGATAGGTTTGCATACTGAACGCTGGGGATGTGGTGGAAAGGAATGACCTCTGAAGAGGTGACTTCACATAAGTGACTAACCTTGCTTGGGACAAAGCACGGCTGAAATGCGGAAAAAATGAATAGCTGAGTGCTTGTGGTGCTGCTGCTCTTAACTCCTCATGGGGCAGTAATTGCTGGCTGTTGTGTTGCAGACCTCCTGTCTTTTTGGAAAGAGAATTGGACAGAACTAGATAAACTTTCTGCTTCAGTGGTAATGCTGGATTTTTTTAAAAAGCAAAAGCTTGAAAGTGCTCTAACAGATGCAATATGGGTAACTTTGACTTGATTACTTGTTATTGATGTGGTTTTAGTATCTTCAGAACCACATTTTTTAAATTTGAGGCTTCAGCCTGATCATGACAGCACACAAGGCTGCATAAATAGTGCAATATACACATGTGCAGTACATATATTAGCAGCTATTTCGTAAGTTTATTTTAACAGTGCTTGGAGAACCAAAATGGAATTGTTCCTTAAGTTTTATTAAAAAATAAGGTTTTCCTGACACTGCTAAACTTGCCCCTTGGTATTAACTTCCTCTTTTCCCCACAGAAAAGGCAGCTGGGCAGATCAGTATAGAGTGGTGATGCAATATCTGTATGTTCAAGTAAAAGATTTTTCTGTCTCTGTCCTGTACCACAGGATGTTCTTTGTATGTAAAAATTAACTCTGCAGTTATAATTAAATTCTCCTCAAGTAGGTAATCCCTCTCCACAGCTCAATTAAAACAACAAGGTTAAACAGCTGTTTGGTGCCAAATACTGGTTTTAGGGGACTGTGCAAAAGCAGTTTTCTAATTAAAATTTTATCTCGATTTAACTTCTGTGCTTGGCTTTTCTAAAATAAGCAGCTACAGATACCTAGTGTGAAATAATGTGCACTTGCTACAGGAATACAGATGTAACCCATGACACTAATGGCTCCACACTAATGAAACTGCAGACATCATGTCAGATGTTCTTGATAATATCCCTATTTTAAATCATCATGATGTGTTCTGATAGTTGTGAAGAGGACAGTTAGACTGAACTAATGAGTGTCTAATCTTTTCTTTCAAGGCATGTCTTTTTTACATTCAAGTTCTCAAATTTATTTTTATTATCTTAAAGCACTTGTAATGAAGCTTTGACAACTTTTACCCTAGAATTTCTGGGCTCATCTTCGGAATAAAGATCTGTTTGTTTAGGGTTTTGTTTTGTTTTTTCAATTAGAGAAATTTTGCTTCTTGTTAACATGTATTTTCTGTTAGTAAGCTCTCCTTAAGTTACCTTTAGTGTGGAATTTTTCATAGTGAATTTACTCAAAAGTGAAACGGCTTAGCACTTTTCTTGAAAATCCAAGGGAGCTGTGTAAGAATAGGAGGAAAGTAATTCCTTTTTGTGCTATAGCAGCAGAAAAATGAAAGATTTTGCTATGAGTTATTTACTCTGACATATATATGGCAGAAACTTCCTTCTAAGGCAGTTGCCTATTTTAAGGGTTTACTTTCAGTTCAGGAATCTCAAGTAGTGGCTTTATCAGGACCCTGTGTGTAAATGTTGTCCTGATTTATTGCAAAGCTCCATAGAAATTGAACCAGAGAACATTTCATAGTTTGTTTTGTTGTTTTTTGTTTGTTTTTTTGGTTTTTTCCCCTTACATTTTCTCAGAATAGGTAGAAATTAGGTGATGTCTTTTCTGCTTCTTCCATGCCATCCTGTCATGTATCACCTTTGGTGTGTTTCAGTCTGGGACAGATCAGGGTTTAATGCTGTATGTCCTCAGTCAAAGCAAGAACAGGTTGTAGTTTACTGTTCTACATATAATTGTGCTGATTTGTGGCTGCTGATAATATTAAGCCTTTGGGGGATTTTGAGACTTTTTGGAGTTTGTAAAGAGTGTGGACACCAACCAAACACTGGGACTTAGGCCCAGACAGAGGGTGGAGGAAAAGGACAGTGCAGAATGAAATTTGTATATTGACCATGCCTGCTGCTTTCAGTTCAATATATATATATTTATATATTTTATTTAAAAGTGAACTGGAAATCCCTGATATAGTACAGAGGGAGGAAGAGATTCTTGGTCTCCTAGAATGTAGGGATAGGGAAGAGTGAGGTGAACAAGTGCTGTGCCATCTGCTAGATAAACTGTAGAACAGATTATTTATTATGGCGCTGCCTCTAAAGGGAAAGTAGATAGTTAGGATTGTGGAATTGAGAGGAAGTGTATGAGGCTGGCTTTTCATGTTTAATTTATCTTACGCAGGCACTTGCAGCAGAGAGCTGTTACAATTTATCATTCCAGTCATCTGTATTCTGTTCTGAGGTAAAGACCTACTGCTGTTCTTAAAATCCCTCAGAGGAGACTGAAGGAGTTGTTGCTTGTATCCACACTTGTGCTAGCAACCTCCAATGTGGATAGAGACAGAAAATTGCCTTTAAGTTTTGTGTTACTGCCGTGCTAATGAAGTGTGGTGTGAAAGCCTTTTACTTGCAAAAGGATTTGAATGTGCACAGAGCTGTCGAAGAGATGTGCCTCTTAAAGGGCTCTTCAAGTGGCCCTGATGCTAGAAGTTCTTGTTTTCTCTGAAGACGGTTTGGAGTCTGGAATTTGCTTGCTTCTGAATTAGTAACAACCTGAAAAAAAACCTTTTGCAAGAACAGCCATCTGTCTTGCACTGTTTACCCTATTTACATGCAGTAGATTTTATGTTGTTTCTGTCATGCTTTCCTTTTTATTCTTAGATACATTTTAGAACTTGCTTGATATTTCTTCATTTTAAATTGACTAAATATATATATATATATGTAGATCTCTTGTCTGTCTTCGTTTTATTTCCCAGGTAGCTGTCTCAAATGATGATACAGATCCATCCTTCTGGGCTTGAGTTACCTTACAATCTCTGCATTGTTGAAAGGGGTTTGGAGACCCCAAGGCTGCTTAGCTTTGGCATCAGTTGTAACTGACTTGTGTGGTTTCTGTACATAAACACTTTGATCTTATCTTTTAATATGATAATCTGTTCTTGGTTTGAATTTCAAGGTAACTGTACCCTTGTGATACAGAAGCATGTGATAATTTGTATAAATACATGCATATTTAAGGATGGCAGTGCATAGTATTAACCTTATAATATATTTCAGCACACTTTGATGTTATAACCTCAATTGTTTTTCACATATGAAACATATCTCTTGTATTCCAGCAATGTTATCTCTGTTGGTATAGCTATGGTATTGTTCATGGCATCTGATACGAAGTGACCAGGAAAAACAACTTTTTAGTGCCTAGGTTGTTCCTGTTGCAGACATGTATTCAGCACTTCCAGAATGTGAAGCTCAATATAGTTTTATTTCCCAAACTATCACACTTTTTATGTAAGAAACAATCTGTACTTGATGAGCCAACACACAGGGCATTAAGGTGGTAACTGTAAGGAAAAGCAGTAATGTCAGAATGGAAGCATCTGTGGTTTCAAGATGCTGGAGCTGATTGCTGATTGCAGCAGCAAAAATGCTTTTGTGTCAGTGGAATTTTTATTTCTTTTAAATGAGGGAGCAAAAAATGAGTCAGTTTCCAGAAAAATCTGTCTTGAGGTGAGTAAGTAACGGAACTAACCTGGACATATTTTGTATACGTGATAAACTGGACAGTAGGACAAAAGAAAATTTGCTACTTTAATAATGCGGGCATGCCGTGGGGGTAGAATATCCCTGCTCTTGGAGGAGCTGAGTGCTATCAAAAGCATGAAGACTGGTCTGTACTGCATGTCCAGTTTTGGAAAAAAGTAGTTGTGTGAAGATGCAAGTCTGGCAAATCGCTTTATGATAAAAACTAACAATGTCAATAACACTAATCTAATTTTCAGTGGCCTTACATCTAGCCTTTTAACTATTCCTACAGTGTTTAAGCTAGTAAATAGTAGACATTTCAGAGAGACTTCAGAATTAATGTGTTTTGATAGCTGCTTTTCAGCTTATTTAGAAAAATAATCTTTTGTGAAAGCAGATCAAATGCAGTAAAAGGGTACTATGTCTCCAAGGTTTTTGTGATTTTTGGTAGTAATGTGTTGTAACAGGTGGGTAAAGAATGTTTGTGCAGCAAAAGGTTTAGTGTCATAATCTTTTTTTAAAAGAGTAAGGCTGAATGATCTCCAGGAACGCTAAAAAAAGGCATCCACTTCTAGAAAGTTGGAAAATGAACTTTTTTTTTTATCTACTAAAAGTTATAATTTGACAAAGTCCATTGCCTGGTGTGGTGCTAATACTGCATGATGTACCTTTTGAAGCTGGGAAACAGTGTCTGTCAGCACAACCACAAGAGGAGTTGGANAGTACCTCTTGGAGAAAACTTACAGAAAGACCCAAATAAAATACAAAAGGTATTTGTTTAATTCTGTGTTAGGATTAATGGTGAATGAAGAAGCCAGTTAAGTTTATGATCTGTATCTAGGACTGTGCAGCCTATTTGTTTGAGTTGTACACAATTTCAGTACCAGAAAAGGCTCTTCATTAAAATTTTACTTCTGTTACAACAGTGCTGTTCAGAAGAATGTGTTCTACTTGGTCATTACACTGAGGCATGAAGAACCTTGCTTAGTGAGTCCTAAGAGAACAAAAGACCTAAGTGAGACTCACTTTTTTCCAACATTCTTGAAAGCAGCATTTCAGAGAACTGGTTCTACTACAGATGAACACAAGCTCTTGGCTAGTGAATCAAATGATTTGCCTTTCCAGTGGGGAAAATCTTGTGAAATCCATCTCTGTGGTCAGCAGTTCATGAGCTGCTCTTTCAGTGACAAGAAAACAGCCCTTTTCAATCTGTCTGACTTGATCTGGGATTTTTGGATTGCATGTAGCCTTTTTCTGTGTTTTAGTTGTCACTTCCTAGTTCAAAGGACTGTCGGAATAGTAATGTTTGCATGGAAAGAGACCATACAGTAAAACTTAAACCAGCTGCTGTGTGTGAAATGCAAATGGTGATTTGAAGGATTGTGCTGTTTAATTCAGGGTAAAGTATTCTGGAAATCCATGTGTCGTGTGGCTGTTCTTAGCTGTAGTTAGGCTGTTAAGGTAAAATTGAGGCAGCTTTTTGAACTTGTCACTGTATTCAACCCTTGAGACTTTATCTACAGTTTGTCTTGACACAATTAATGGTTCTGAAGTGTTCACCAAAGATTTTTGATGATAAAATTGAAGAGGCTTAATAAGTCCAGTACTCTGACATTTAGCAGTGGATTTTATTGTAGTGCCTGTTCTTCAATAAGTGGGTAAATAATTTATTAACATTTTGTGGTTGTTGCTGGTACTGTGTATATTTATCCTTTACATCCAAACTATCTTAAATTGCAGCTTTGAATGGTTGTATTAAATTTGTTACAAAACAGTCACTATTAAATTATTGTGTGATATGGCATCCAACCATTAGTGAGTTCCTGGCAAAACTGCAGTCTAAAACAATTGTCTCCAGTGCCTCTTGGGTAACAATAACTAATCGTTCCTAAATGATTTGGTGCTTTTTTGAAGTTATTTTTGACACGTAGATTTGAGTCATGAGTAGTGCTGTAAGTCACTATTTGAGCCTCACCAGCATCTAAAAGCACAGCCTGATTTAAGTGACCCCTCACCAAAACAATGGTCAGACAGGCTTTTTGAGCACATGAGCCTTTTCTCAAGCCCTGTAAAAACTCTTCGGACACCACTCGTTCAACAAGTGCATATACAGCATAGCATCATACTGTATTTTAACAATGTAGGAATTAAAATCACTCCAGCTAAGATGTTGCTTGTCCTGTTTTTAATGCTGAAAATATATCTGAGTATTAGTCTTCTGATGAAGAAGCAATATTGGTATATGCTCAGGCTGGGTTGCTTTACTGGGTCACTGAGAGCTTTTGTGTAGTTTTTATCCAGCTAAATGTTTTAAAACTTAGAAGCTGTCAGAAGGAGTAATCTTGGAGAAGCTGGATGTGCATTTGCAATGGAGGTTTGCGTGATTAATTTTTTATATCAGTTCTTTTCAGGAATTCTGCTTGAGCAGAACTAGTTATGCCAGTTGCTTTTGCAATTGATGTTTGAAAATGCACTAAGTCAGATGACAGCACCTCGCTGAGAATAACCACCGAAGATAAATTCTCTTCTCCTCCAGTGGACTGTAGAACTGAGCTAGGCTTTGCAGCCGCTGTTTCTTTTAGAAACTCTTTTCAAGCTTGGCAAGCACAGAAGTGTATGTAAATACCATTTATTTGCAACAACTTCTCCCCCTCAGTTTTGTTAGTGAATGCTCTTCAAAAGAAATTTCTTTAAAAATTCAAGAAGAGGTAACCAGCATATCATTTGGTTGTCTCTCTTATGTGATCTATCTTCACAGAACTTGTTTGCATGTGGCCAGTCATGATTTTGTGTATTAAAAGAATAAGGCACATAGAGGAGAGCGAGATTTTGGCTGTATCCTAGAGACATGTTACAGCTTTCTTCCCCAGTGAAATTAAATTACTTTTTTTTATAGTGTATTTATTTTAATTTTCTTTTCTATAATAGCAAAATACATTTTTAATCAGAAAGTTTTGGGGTTTTTTTTCCCCTTCCCGGTGTGCTTTGACCCTATGAGGGTTGTACAATTTAGCTTTTGCTATATGAATTCCAGTAGCTGCTCAATGGAATATCTTCATTTTTTAAAGTTTCAATATTGGTAAAATTCAGCACATATAGCACTTGAGGCCTTTCAGTTACAATCTTTACTCAGAAATTCAGGTCTAAATATTTTATGATTTCATTTGCTGACATTCTATGTTGGAATATTTAAAAATTTTAATGGCAATACCTTAATAATTAAAAATAGCTATGATTTTTAATTTGGGGATTGTAATTTTCCCAAATGTTTTTCTGTAATAATTAGGATATAACTATATGTGGGGGGTCAACATTCCAGTCAATTAAAATTAGTTGTACTAAAGAGGCTCACTCTGCCACGCGTGATAAAGTGAGAATGAGCTCTTGAAAGAGGAAGATAATTCACTTGGCTCACAGATGATGCTTTATTATGGGATGAACAGTAAAGCTTATAACATTACCGTAGGAAAAACTTCCTAAGTTGAATTGTGTTAATTATAATTCAGTTAAATTTTCACTTGATTTAAGCTATAATCCTAGTTGATGAAGTAAATTGATTTTATCAAAGTCTATTTTCTGGCTTGGATCTGTTAGATGGAAAAGAATTTCAAAACAACAGCACCCGGCAAGAAATATGGAAAGAATTCCCTACAACCCATGCTTTAGGCAGACAGTGATAAAATCTCCCGTCATAAGCGGTGTGTTTTTTGCAGGTTAAAAAAAGCCCGGAGCAGAGCCGAGTCCCCAGACCGCTGATGTGTGGGGCTCTCGTGCAGCTCCGTGTGCCCGAGCCGTGCGGCGCGGGGAGCCGCTGCCTCGTGTTCGGCGTGCGCGCATCTGCAGCCTCTGCCGACGGCCGCCAGCGGCTAAAAATACAGAGCTTTTCTGAGCGTTTGCTGAGCCGCGCTTTGCTGCGCTCGCCTTGCCCATTCGGGGCCTTGGGAAGGGAAGTGGTTGGTTCAAGCTGGCCGCTGGTTCTGGCAGGAGCCAGAGCTACAGCTTTGGGTAGAGCACTGCCTTTTGTTCATACAGAGTTTGTCTTTGGGTAGCCTGGGTAAGTCATTGCGACTGATGGCTATAGCTGCCTGCAGGGTGAGTGTTTGCACACAGACTTCACCGCTACTTTGAAGCTAGAAACTTTGTAGTGTGTTTTTTGCATTCTGCATGAGAAGTCCAAGGGTGCAAATGAGTCACTTCCCGTGTTCTCCACTGTTGGGTTTGTTTCTATTTGTCAGCCTTCAGAAAGGCAGGATTTCAATCTGTGTGGCAGAGTTCCTTTTTTTTAACAAGAAGCAAGTGCAGTGTAAGAAGGTATACTTACTGTGGTTTGTCTAACCCATGCCTATTATTGTTACATTTTCTGGAAATAAAGGTGTAACTTGCTTCCTCACTTAATAGTTATAACCCAAAACTTGCAAGTTGCCTTAATTCACTGCTCTTTCATGTCTTTCCTTCTGATCCAGTTACAAATACTTTTACTGTAATCACATGTAAAAGGCATCTAACTTCTGTGAAGGTAAATACAAATAAGTAAAGAAAAGAAACCTATCATATCAATGATGATGTCCTAGAAAGTCTTCTTTTTCCTCAACAAGAACATTACTAAATCGATCATTCAGCAATTCTAGTGGGCTGTATTAATCTACAAAGAGTGTGTTGCCCTTGTCCTGTCTTGAAAATCATCTGCCTCAGACGAAAATACTATCATATTTAAACAGATAGAGCAAGAGTAGTAGTTTCCATTCACAGTAAATGAAAGGGTGATTTAATACTGTGTCAGGACAATTGTTCCTGAGTATTTTAATAATAAAAGCATTTCATATGACCCAGCCAGGTGTCATAATCTAGTGGAGTGTAGCTGACAAAGTGCTGCTTTTGATGCTGTTGGAACTTCTTCCCATATGTTAACAACACATGAAAGTACAGAATATGTTACAAGAATCAGACTAATAGAAAACAGTAAGCTTTGAGTATTGGTTTAAATAGCTATGACAAGTTACAAAGTGTTTTTGAAAGGAAGTGAGAGGTTTTTTCCTCCCTTTCCATATTTGAAGCTTTTATTTTAGCTTTGTCACTCTAGAATGCCTAGTAAATTGTGGAGGTCCAAAGCCCTAGAAGCTGGACGGATCCTAAGGAGGTGTAGCAGGCAGCGTTGTAGGGTAAGTGTCTGCTTTTAGGAGTAAAGATCCTGAATAGAAGGATAAGCTTGGTTAGTTGGTACTGCAGTTGCAATGTCAGCTGCTGGTCTCTGCTGCAGGGTCTGTTTCAGTGCTGGTGGTATGTTTTGGGGGAAGTGCAGTAACTTTGAAGTTGTTCTCTTTGTCTCAATAGGGACAGTTACTTTGTAGGCCAGGTTGATACTCAGCATTAACTGGAATATGAATGCTGATAGCACAAGATTATTTTTAAATGCAGGAAGCCACAAATTCACAGAAAAATGATCAACTTCTGAGTATCAAGTACACAATTCTTTCTAACCCCAAAATTCCAAGGCCAGAGATTATAACTTTCCAGGACGGCTGATGCATCAGTGGAAGTTTGTTCTCACTTGTGTTAAATAAGAATCCATTGCGCAACTGCTATTTGTGTGTCTTCCAGTGCTAATAGAAAGATACTTGAACACTTACTTCTTTGTGTAGTCAATAAGCTTTTTTCCATGAAGCAACGTTCCACTGGCAACACGCAGGAGGCTTTCAGATTCCCCCCTCCCTTCATGGGTTTTTGAATGAAAATAGATGTCTGTAGAGAGCAAGCCTGGAAATAACGCCACGTGCCTTTGGCTGTTGCATTGCACAAACACTTGGCAAAGCATTGCTGTGAAGCAAAGCTGGCAATAAATATTTGAAAGCAGCTGTGTGGCCCCTAAATGTTGTAGTGGAACTGCCTATTCTAACTGGAGACTGGAACATTTCCATTGCTGACATTTAAAATTGAGAAAGCTTTGCTAGACTTCATTGTGCTAATTGTGTCTTAAGCAGAAGCAAGCTCCCACGAAACTCGACCCAGAGGTTTTCTTTGTCTGTCTCCTAGTTTATACATCTCAAACTTCATCTAAAATTAAAGAATAGGGGTAGATACAGGTTTTGAAAGGCTAACTCTTACCATGCTCACTAGCAACAACAAACAAAGCTGATGTTCTCTAGCTCTGCAAAATGAATGGAGGTACTGTGTGTTATTGGAAACCTTGAAGATATGAACGCAAGGATTTTGAAAAGCCAGACTGGTGCTTTTTCCTGAAGTGTCTTTCTGAAGGAAGACTAGCCAATTTTATGTTCTCGTTCTTCTCTCTCTGAGGACTCTTGGTCCTATTTTTTGCCTTGATTTCATTAAGAATTTTTCATGCCTGTTAATATTTTCACATCATTTTCTTGTGCTCTATTGAGAAGTTGTCACTTGAGCATGACAAAGTTCAGTGGAAACAGCTTCATGAATATTAAAGCCTGAAAATAGTCATCACTTTAAGCCACACTATGAAGGTATGTTGCTCTTGTTCATGTATTATATTTATATTTGTGTGTAGCTTTAAAAAACTACAATTTCTTCTTGTTAAGACTGAACTTTGAGTTGTGAAGATGATTGTATTCAGGAATATTTACATTTTGATTTTTTTTTATTTTTTTTTTTGTAAAATTAAACAAAGAATGCACAAGAATCTGGACAAGTGGTGAGAGAGAATATGGGACACACTACCAGTATGAGTGCAAAAGAAGCTTTTATTTCTTGTAAGAAATTGGCACCAATAATGGCTTCAAAGGTAATTTCAGGGATCAGAGAAGCAAACATGGGTGGAGAAAAACACAAGTTTTAATGCAGTAGACTTATTTCCTTATTTTTCTGTAATTTCCAAGGGCAGACAAGCATCAAACTTGAACAGGTCGGAGACCCTTAAAGATACCCATGTCTTGATGAGGAAGCAGAAGGGAAATTAGCAGAGAGATTTGAGAACAGGGAAGAAGTAGAGTATGGTTAAAAGTATCAAGTGAACTACCTTTCCCTACACCAGTTTGGTGTATGTGCTGGAGTCATGGAGCTAGATACAAGTGTGCACGTGATTACCTACAAAGACAACTGCTTGCAAACAAAAACAGGGACTGTGTGCCGTGGAAGGTCTCTGAACAGCTTAAAATACAATTTGTTGTGCATTGCAAAGTAGGTGGCTTTCCTGGGTGACTTTGCACTGTGTTGAAGATTACAAGTATTGGTATTTGCAGCTGATTTGAGAACTAACATGATGAAATGTGATATTCTTGTGACTCCTTTCCTTTATGTCCTGGATTTAACCTGGATTTTTGGCCATTTCAGAGTGGTGTCAGCATCAGGTTGATGTGGCATGGAGAGTCCTTTTCTTTTAGTGTCTCTCTCAGAATGAAAGGTACAGTTCTAACATGATCTTCAGCCACAGTAAGAAAGGGTTATTTGAGACTGGATAGTAAATTTTAGATAGATAGGTAAATTTTCTTCTGCAACATCAGCACTAATGTGAAATGTCAAAAGAAAAAGTTGCTGAGAGATTATTTGGACGGGTATGATGCTGAGACTATACTGATAATTAAGGTGGAAAGATCAGTGAGCAGGCATACAGATTAAGTAAAATTAAGTTTTCACATGAAGTCCATATCCAATGGAATTCCAGTCCCTGGAAATGATGTTTATGGGATATGCTGAAAGCAGGTATTTATAGCATTTTGTCATTGTGGCAGATGCTCACAAGAAAACAGCAGTAAAATAAAACAACCATTTAGCTTGTATTCTCTGGCTCAGACATTTCCCAGATGCTTGTCCTGCTGGAGGCCTTTCTTGCAGATGTTTCCATTTGATTAACACTGCAGTGTACCAGATAGTGTCAGTACCTAGGGAAACTGTGCACGTTTGTGTGTGCAGATTTAGTTGTGTCCTTTGCAGTGTTCTAAGCAGGAGGGTGTTGGTTTTTTATTGTTACTCTGACTCATGTTGGAGTCACTCGTAACAGTCCGCTGCACAATCTGATTGAAGATCCCGTTTTTGACAGTAAAAAGCTGTTCTTAAGCAACATGGTTCACGGTATGCTTTGTCTCTGAGTACTGCAAATATTTTCCTTCCTTTTTATTTCTAATGAAGCTTGTCATTCTATATAACCAAAACCCACTTAAATTATTTACATATAGTGCAAACGAAATGTGAACCCTGAGGGTGAGAATCATCTGATACATAGCATGTTGAATGATTAGAAGCAACAGACTTTGAAGCAGCAAACTTATTCTTTCTTGGAAGAACTAACCTGGCCTATGTCTATGCTTAGGTTTTAAATCTTCCTTAATCTAATGCCTCCGTTGCTCAAAATATGATGTTATAAAAATATGTATATGGAAAAATTGTTATAATAGTCCAGTGGCTGCAGCACAGGACTGCAAAACAGAGTATGTGGCTTCTCACTCTTTTGCTTTAGTCGTAACTTTCTGTAAGATATATGGATTATTTTATTCATTTTACTTTAGTGTGATCGTGTGGGGTCACATCAGTTGCCAGCCCAGGTTCTGTATCCCCTGTTATTTGAAAAGAAAAGTAGATGCTTCCCAGGGAAAAAGAGGCCAATTTCAGAGCACTTGAAATGATACCTACAAATAGTGTGAGGTTTTCCTCAAAGCCTGGCCATAGTATCTTATCTTACCTTTTACATTGCTTAGGCATTCCTAATTTGTAAAGTTAGGAGCAGGAGAATACTGTGGTACTAAAGATGAGAAAGATGTCCTGGTTGAAGATAAAACTTCACACGTATAATGTTATTAGAGTCAAGTTCTGTCATGTCATTGCTGTCTTCTGCTCAGGTATCCTTTCTTTAATGTAATAGGATTAAACATATATGTGTACACATACAGAGAGAGCTGTGTAAAGCAAGTAGGGCTGATGGTTCTTGAACAATTAATTATTTGTAGAGATTGGCAGATCACTAAATTATACAGGTTGAGCGTGCAATTCTGATTTCTCAGGTTGTTAGATCAGTAACTAATAAATTAATTGCATTTCAGAATAGTTCTGTGCTGATTTTGAAGTTATATAAAAAACTTTCTAAGAAGTTGTTTGAAAGTGTAATATCTGAACTCAAAAGTATGTATTCTCTGTTAAGTTTTGAAGGATAGTCTCATAATCTGATCTTTGCCTGAGGTTTCAGTCTCCTTAAATTCTCTTTTATTACTGTATATATAAGGGTCTTCATTAAAATTATTACTTTATATGGCCCAGTACCACGCAAAGAATCAGATCTTAGTTTTCCAACCCAAATATCATCACAAGTTTAATGATCTGGTAGTACTGCTGCGTATTCCTTTCCTTTCCTTTTCCTTCACATTTACATTTCCCCACAGCAGGCATTGCAGAGTAACCAAACAAATGGAACGGAACAAAAGGTGTGGTTTTTTGTGGGTGGTGTATTTTCCCCAGTCCAGCATATTGAAAGTCACATGGCTGTGTAATGGTGGCACAGAAATGGTGTGAGGGGCCAGAAGGGGGGTGGGGGCAGTGAAGTGCTGGGTGTGCAGCAGCTGAAATTTGTCTGGTAAACTAATTTAGAAAAGGTAAGAGATTTCAGAGGGACAAGCATTGTACAGTCATGAAACAATGAAAGGGGACATTGAAGCACTGTTGAGGTAGTGGTAAGACTTAAAAAAGAGGAAAAAAATAGTTTTCTTTTCGCTTGGGCAATTCTGGTCCAGTTCTTATTCTATATGCTGAGCGAGGCCAGTGGAAAAAACAAAATCTAATTAAATCTTGCACATAACCTGTTTAAGTAGTCTCAGGTACTGTTGTAAATGCAGCAACCTAAAAATAGTGACTGCTACCAACTGCAACATGTGGCCAGCTGTGGTTTGAATTACAGGGAGTACTTCGCTTTTCACCCCGCAGTATCTTCCTGTGTCATCAGGCATCCCTCTCTCCCAGTCAGTGCTTTGCAAAAAACCTGCAATATCTCATTCTATTTTCAGTGTGAAAGCACAGACATCTACTGCAGGAATATCACTGCCCACCTAAGGGTGCTCTTCCTCAGGAACTGCTTTTTCCTCTGTTAATAACTTTACATGAGTTTTTTTTGATAGAAGTGCGATCACTTAGTTCATGAGATAAAGCGTTAGCACTGGAGCCTGTAGTGTTTTGCGTGAGCTGTGTTGACTTGTGCTCTGACGTGAGGTGTTTGGATGGCAGGTGTCTGTAACTCATTGGCGTTGGTGGGAATGAAGCCGAGATACTTTTAAACAGTGAGTTATTCTGTATTTGGCATTGTATTGCTGCATCTGTGAAATAAGAGGTGAAGTCACAGGTTGAAAACAATAGCTGATATAACACCTAGCAATTCTGAGAAAATAAGTTAACTTCTGCAAAGCCACCCTTTGAAAGCAGAATACTGAATACCGGTTCAGGTCAGTCCTTGCTGATCATTTGAGATTGAGCATCAGCCTTCGATAAAGATCATAAGCAATTCACCATGGCAGCTGCAAACTACAGTCAGTGGTGTTTAAGAATATGAAATCTTTAGTGAAGAGCTGAGAAAATAGCAACAGTTGCAGGTCAATAGGTAGTATTTTAAAATGCATGTCTACCACAGATGGAGCCACAGCAACTTGGATGTCTCCACTGAGCTAAATAACAGAGCCTTTGGACAAAGAAAAATTAAGGTTGATATCCTATCTGGATTGAGGCAAAATATTTAGCAAGAGGTAACGTGGAAGTTGTCTGAACTGTAGAAGAGATTTATATATCTATCTCTTAGAGCTATCAGAGGTGGAGAAAGCATGAGTGGTACTGAAAAGATGCTTATCCTGTAGGAAGTATTTCAGCACGATACTGCTGCTGTTCCTTCGGCACCGATACAGGGGTTAGTGAGTTTTAGCTGCTCTTGCAGCTTCGGACAGCTACCGAGGCTGTCTCAGCAAGGCACAGCAGCGGGACTAGTTAGAAGGAAACGCCTGGCTTGGGGCCGGGGACGCTGCAGTGTGGGAAACCAGTGGAGAGAGATGCTAGTGTTTGAGGAATGCAGCTGCGTCCTAAACCAGCACCCGTAATGCTGAGCTGACAAAGACTGCGGCAGACGCAGACGAGCTTTTCGAGGTTTGGGTTGTCCGTCATGGACCCGGATCTGCACCGGGCAGGGCAGGGCTGCCGGCGCGGCCCGGGAGGCGGGAAGCGTGTGCCAGGCGGAGCCGTGCGTGCCCAGGCAGCGCTGGGCGAGGCGGAGAGAAGCGATGCTGTGCGGCGGCTCCGCGGGTGATTAGCGCGGCTGGCGGGGCGGGGCGGCGCGGCCGGACCNAGCTGCGGGGCGCGGGGGTCGGGGCAAGCGGCATGGGCGGGCGGCGACTTGGACGCGTGTCGGTGAGCCCGGCCTCGTCCCCTTCTCAGTCGCCTCACCGAGTCCGGGCAAGAACCAGCTGACCGGGAGGGGGATTCTCTTTGTGCGAGGCGAGACTCCGCCGGGATGGAGGGCGGCGGCGCAGCCCCTGCCGGGTGTTCGGGCTGTCGGAGCGTGGGGGCTGCAGGCTGGAACCCCGGCTGTGCCGGCCGTCCCTCCTGCCCTGCAGTGCTGCCGCCCGCGGAGCCAGAGTCTCGCAGCCTGGCGTCTTCCGCTCCGGCACCCAGCATGAATATTTCATATTCGGCTCCGTCGGAAAGTAGTGTCTGCCTTTAAGCACGCGGGGCCGAAACAAGATGACCTTGATGGAGCGGTTTGTGTTATTGTACGTTCAGTTCTGCCGTGCTGCTGGTGCCTGGGGAGGCTCGGGGCGTGTGGGAAGTCACAGCGCTCTCCCGAGTAGAGCAGTTGGTCTTTCAGCGCTTGCCCTGCGTTCTGGAGGGTTATTTGCGTCTCTCGGCAGAGATTGTTGAGGATCCCTTTGTAGGTTGGCTTGTCTTTCTTGAAGAATCGCAGAGGATCATCACTACGGTCATAGCTTCTTGCAACTTAACTGCAAAGCTGGCAGGTTCCACCCAGAATTAAACTTGGTTTCAGGAGGCGTGTTTCTGTGGGTTTTCTTCGTTTGGTTTGGATTATTTAAATCAGTGCCTTAATCTACAGCATGCTTTTATAGAATATCTTCAAACGCAGGTTCAGCTCTTAAGAACAGCTAAAGGTGAAACCTGGAAGAAAGCCTAAATGATCCCAGTGATAAGGCTGTATTTTAAATCGTAAACGATCAACTCATCCTAATTTAAGGATCCTAAAATTAACTTGCAGCCGTATCAGATTAGTAACCCCTAATTGCAGCGTAGCATTTAAACAGATCCTGAATTATTTGTACCTGCGAGAGATTCAAGTCTGGTTTAAAAGGAAGAGCTTAAAATGAGCTATTGTGTAGCTTAGCCTATTGCAGTATGCCTGTACATGCAAATACTTGTACTTGCTCAGTCAGCAGATACTCTTAATACGAGTCTGTGGAGGCTTCCGTGTGCTTCATTACTGTATCATACATTGTGCTCTGAAATTGCATTCTCTTCTCACTGGAGTGAAAGATAATTTTCATGAGTTTTTGTTTTATGTGACTTTTGGAGTGTTTGGTTTTTGTGGGTTTTTTTGTGGGGGAACTGGGGTTGGATTGTGTGGTTGGGTATTTTTTTAATTTTCCCTAATTAAAAACCAGATAATATCACCAGAGGACGTTTTTATTCTTTCTTGACTACCACTGAAAAGGATGAAATTGCTACAAAGGAATCATACTTGTAATCTGATCAAATGTGCCACTCCCATTTTTGTGCTGGTCTGGCTTTTTTACTGTAGGGTAGTGCTGAGTAGAACACCAGATTATACTTGCTGAAATGCAGGGTGGGCTTTGGCTCTTTGAGAGGTTTGTGTAATTGTACTGATGTGCTGATACTGTAACTAGCCATCCATATTTAGAAATAAAACGTTTTCTTAACCAAGAAATTCTTGTAAGGAGATGAGTGTGCTGGTCTGGAGAACTTCGTGCTTAGCTGAAAGGGACTTACAAATCAATTTGGGTGTACAGAATAAAATTCCCATTGCAGCCCAGTGTGGACATTCTCCTCTCACTTTCCAAAAACAATTTTGCTCTCCAGTTGGCTTTCAGTGAAAGAAGACCCTGAATATAATTTTCATAAGTCACAATTAAGCAGCTTTTCTGGAACTTCTACTATAATAAATATTGGGTGCATGTGTTTTGATGTCAAATTCTGAGATGCTTTAGAGAGTAAAAGAGGTTATTATGTTATAACATTTGACTATGTTAATTTGTGAAAAATGACTCATTAAAAAAATCAGCCTCCTAATGGAAACTGGGAGAAGGAAAAGCCGTTTGCTTCATTCCTGTCAGCACAGTGGATTTACTCCGGAGCTGGTGCAGCTGAAGCCCATTATGATGGTGCACTTACACACTGGCCACTCTCAGCTGTTTGCTGGTGCAAGTGACCAGTGTAAGACTACTGCCTGTGCTTTCTGAATATATTCTCTATCTCAATACCTTTTTTACAGTATTTTTTGCTCATTTTCTTTCTGAAGGTTTTTTTAGTGAAAGGCTTTGTCAGTATAAACACTGTCCCTTTACTTGACAAAGCTAAGTACTAGTCTGTAGCTTAAATGCATTTTCCTTGGTTCTTTTCCTTGTTTTCAAACTGATGTCATGCATAGCAGTATTAGCTGGTGTTAATGAGCCAGACATTCCAAATTCGTGACCATGTTTCCCGTTACAGCAATGTAGTCATCACAGGATTGATTGTTGAGGCAGTGTCCAGTTAATAGACAAGGAAAAATAGGGATTTTCTGTGTCCTGAGGGCTGCGCAGACCTGTACCCATGAGACCACAGAAGCAGCTTGTAGTAGGATTGAACTGTACAAAACAGAGTAGAAGACCAAGGTTGTGCTGGTCCACATTCATTGCATCATATCTTGTTTTCATCCATCCCTTTTTTTAAGGTGTTATTGGAGACTCTGGAAGGGATGGATCCCGTTTTAGTTGCTGAATGAACGTCATTGTGTTGGAAACATTGTATCTATTGCCCAAGGAAATCTTGGTGAAATGGAGAGGTTAGGTTGAGAGAAAGCAAGCAGTGCCATCTGAGGAACTCTGTGCTTGCGGGAAAAGGTCTATGGCTGGAACACTCTTCATAGTGCTTATTGATAGTGTACATTTGTGGGTTTTTTTAATTTTATTTTAATAGAAATGGTATTAAAAAGCTGTGCATTAAAGCCTTTGAGTTTTGGAAGTCATTATATTGGCTATATTATATTGGAAGTTATTCATTGGCAAGAATCATTATGAAGTTGAATGTAGAAGTAACTATAATGTGGATGTGATTTTTCCATAGGACTGTTTGACCATGTTTGTTGTTTGTGTATCACTGATACTTTGCATACTTAATGTTTGCTGTAATACTTCAAGGACTGAAGTAGATGTAAGTTGTGTAGAGGTTGTTTTATCCCATTAGGTCGTAGTTTTAGTATACTTTATTTTAAAACCCGTGTTTGTAGGAAAAGTAAAAATAAAATGGTACCAGAATGCCAGGTCTTCTCCTAAAGATCAGGCTGATGCAGTAATTAAGGGTAGAAGGACCTCTGAGGCGCTAACTCTCCTCTCAGGACAGAATCTACTTAAACCAGGTTGTCAAGGCTCATCCACCTGAGCTTTGAATGCTTTCAGGGTCAGGAGTTCTGTCACATCTCAGGCCACTTGTC
>WAAG01019988.1:789-11626 GCA_013390105.1 Tichodroma muraria
TTTTTTTTTTTTTTTTTTTTAAGAGATCAAAGGGAATTCAATCTGTGGAAACCATATCCACATGCATCAAACAGGAAACTTTCAGAGTATTAGTGCAACCTATTGAACATTTTTGTGACCCCTTACTTTCTGGCTTCTAACACTTTTCTTGAAAGTTTTTTCCCCTCCTTATCTTTTTGGTTCAAGAATCAGTAGATCTGAAAAGCAGAGTGCTAAGGAGACTGTTCCTTTTGATTAATAAGTGAATAGATTTGCTGTAGAGCCAAGAATGGAACATCTTGTAACTGTTGGCAACATTACTAAAAGAATAAGTGTCCTCATGGAAGGGGCAGAGCATAACGAGAGTTTTGATCAAGAGGAAAGAAGAGTCAGGCTTTCAAGAGTTGTTGTATTAATGTAAACAGCTATATATTTTATTCTGGATGTTGTCCAGTGACCAAAGGAACCAAAAAAGCCATTTTCAGGCTAATATTATTTTGAAACAGGAAATGTTTTTGGCTATTTGATTTCCTTTCTTCTTTTCTGGCAGAGCCAGCCTGACTTTGTTTGTCTGATGCCACAAAGAGGTATTCATATTTTTTAACTCAGGAGGTTGCCACTGCAAACCTACATGAGATAACTCTTTTTTTTTTCCATTCTGAAGTGCTCATATCTGTACTGCTAAAGAACACTGGAGTGTATCATGCAAGACATTTAGGGAAGCTGTTTCAGTCAGTTCATCCCAGGATTAGAATGAGAATGAAAGTTCCCACTGGAACATCTCCCATTCAGAGAAGATGAGCCATGCAGGACAGTTCCTTATTTCAATTTCTCTAATTGCGGTGGAGCTATAGTTGGTCAACACTAGTCCTCATTCTCTACTACTACTCTTGTAAAGGAGGTGCCAGGGAAATAGCTGGAGCACAGCATACTCTGGCTGTCTCCCTAGCTGTGTTATGACTGCATGTCGTTCCTGATTGTGACAAGTAAAAGCATTTCCTTGTTTAGGCCTTGTATTCTCTAAGCCTGGGACAGAAAACACTTCCTGGCTGCATCCCATCATAGATCTGCTGCATCCAACAGATTTTTGATGCTGTAGAAAATCTGTCACTCTGTGTAGATCACAGATTCACAATCTGCTCCTAAAAGCCAAAGATTACCATGCATGAAATAATGAAAGAAGCTTTACTGTCGAGGAAATAATTTCTCCAGGGTCTACTTATATCAACAATTTCAGCCATTTACCTTTCATTCCCTTACCCAAGAAAAGAGAAGGAAATAAACATTCCAGGACACAACTACTTTGGTCAAAATCAACATTGAATTCAGTAGATTGTTTAGGTTCTGACTACAACATTTGTCCCTTGGATGCAATAGTGCCTTCTGAGTCACAGACATCAGTGGAGTGCAGTGGTAGAACACTTTTGTTGGACCAAGGTACCCCTGATCAGAGGGATTCTAGAACTTTCAATGAACATGAAGGAATTTCATTAATTTCTGCTTTTCTGACTGATTTGAAAAAAAACAGTGAGTATAATCTAAAGCAAAGTTCTCTATAGTGTTTAGAGGTGTCCAAACTAATTCTGTGTGCTAGAAGGGAGTGTATAGAATACAGTCTGTGTGAATATATGTATGTATGTGCATCTATTTATGTATCTTTCTTTGGACCTGGGCAAAACTAATTTGTCATGGATCCTGGAACTGTAACAACTGGATGTTGTTTCTAGATTGGAGGGTGTAATTACTGAAGGAATGATGCTAGGTCTGGCACTGGGTGATTCAAAGGGAGATTTGACACAATAAATCTTGTCAAGGTATCTTCCTGTCTAATCAACAGAATATTTGGGAAAGGGAAACTTTATTGATTCTTAAAAAAATTAAAATATCTTTAATAAGATGTCAGAATTCCGGAAAAGGGATTTTCAATTTTTTTTTTTCTGGAACTGATACACAGTCATTGAAAAATCACATATATGTATATAAACCCCCAAATTATAATTATGATAAACTATATAACCATCAATCAATTATAATTATTATAAGCTATAGAATTAATAATTATGTATACATACAGTGATTTATAAAATATTATATCTGTATATCTATATTTTTATACCTATATGAAAATAAAGCATATCCCTAAGTTTTTCTTTAGAAAAGTTTCTTGCATTTTGTTTTCCAATCTTTATCCATTCTGAAAACCTTTTGGTGTAAGGATGCGTCTTAAATATTAATTTTTCTTGCTGTGTAATGATCAATGGCAAAAGAGAAGATTACTTGGTTTTTGTCTAGTATTATGTGACTAACTAGATGCAGAGCACATGGAGGAACATTAGTATATAGCATGAGCTACATTATTGGTCTCATAATCTAAGTTGGAAGAGAAGTGCCATTTCCCAGATCAGGACTTCAAGCATGTGCCAACTTTATTAAAATTGTGAGACTGTCATGAATTTTGCCCCATGAACACTAACATTTCACTGACAAGGAATTGCCTGATCTGATTACTCCAGGCCCTTCTGGAGGCTGTTTCTGCTGGGCCACAAGGGCTCTGGCTCTGACTTGTGCCCTGCAGCCACTGCAGACCTGTCCCTCCCAGGCTGGAAATTGTGTCTTCCCCAGCTGCTGGGCTGGGGCTGGAACTGGACATTTTGGAGGCAGTCAGGGCTGCTGTGCTGCTGCCAGATCTTCACAGTCCTCTTGCTGCTAGAGGAAGGGTGTAGATTATTGGAGGACATGATTTCTGCTTGCTCGCAAGGAACAAAAATCCAATTTCTGCCCTGAGAGGAACACAGTGTTTTGAATTTGGAGTGGGTGTTTTGCTTCCTACTTGGTGCAGAATTTCTGTGTCCTTTGGCAGATAGCAAAGACAAGGATCTGCTCCCCTAAGTGGTGGAACATCACTGTGTCTTCCAGCTGACAGCCAGGCCTTGATTCTTACTGTCTTTGAGGAGGGGAGAAAAGAGGAAGGAAAGCTTCCAGTGTTTCAGTTCACACTGAAATACTTAATTTGTAAGTAGACAGGTTCCTGCGGTGTATAAAATAATGTCCAACCCTGATAAAACACATTATTAATTTCAGTTGAAAATGCTTTAGGTTCACTAATAGGCTGAAAGGAAAATTAGGAGCTGACTAATATGCTTTCTGAAAACATTCTCATTTTCTGTAAACAGATCTTTTGATCTGATTTTATCATCAAAATTTATAATAAATTTTATTAATCTTACAGTTTTCCTTTCATATGTCTAGCTATTCATAGGGTGTCTAAATATTGCTGTGTAACAAAATTAAAAATTTATGAAAAACATCCACTAGCTATAACAATAATAATAATAATAATAATAAATCCCTCATATCTGCTTAGGGAGTTGACTATGCTTGTGAAAATTTAGACTTGTCTTTATAGCAAATGATGGCTGTGAATTGCTTTGGCATATTATCTTCTGTGGACTTACAATGCCATTAGTTTAATATTTATTATGCTTCATTAACCATATACAAGTTGCTAAATGATTTGATTTTCATAAATGTAAGCTATCTTTGCATAATTCTAATAATTAGAACTTTTTACTTAGAACTTTGCTCTGTCTCAAAGTCAGTGAGAAGAAATTGCCTGTTAATGAGAAAACCTGCTACTATCAGAGAGATGTTTCACAGCGTATTTTTCTTGGGGCCCAAGCAGATGTTGAAGGAAGTGAAAATAATATGATTTTATATTTGTAATACTAATGCTGCTCATTTTGGGTAAACTAAGCAAATTCTTACATTTCAATCGTATTTTGTCAGCAATCTTGTTTCCTTGAGTAAGGAGCTGCAGTCTTCTGATAACAGTTCAAGTTGAAAACACGCTTGTTACTATAAACAAAGCACAAGCTCAGGTGTTTAAATTAGACTGTTACAGACATGCTTTGCTTTTAAATGGGTTATATATGTACCTGTCGTATTTCTCACGAAATACTGGGATTTCTCTACATGGCAAAAAGTCATATTTGAATAAAATGACCTCAGGGCGAAGTATCAGTATCTTTAATCACGACTGAAAACAGGGCTATTCTTGGCTCTCTTACACATCGTTTCTATTAACTAAGTTTCACCCGTCAACAAATGATGAGCAGCCCTACGTGTCCTGTAAATAAGTACAGCAAATAGCTGTGAGAATACAGAAACTTTCAGTCTACAGTCACACCTAGGTCTCTTTGCTTGGAGAGCAGATCAAAAGCTGTTTGGAATAATCACAGTTGTTAGCGAAGCTTGAAGCTGTGAAGGGACACCCATCACCCCAATTCAGATGTCAGTAAAGAATTTCTTTGTGTCAAAGGATTAGTCAATATCAGTTATAACTGAAGAATATGTTTTAGTTTATTTAAAATTTCACCTGTTAAAAAGGACTAATATGTGATAAAAAATAACATAAAATAAGAAAAACTGGCTAGACATTCTGTAGTATTTGAGGAGAATATATAATGCAAAAACTACAGAAATCAATTTTAAGACAAAATGAGTTTTATTGCAGTTTCAATAATTCAGAAGAATAATAACATAGGGAGAAACCCTTTAAAAATGAGGTATTTTTGATTTACTGTTCCTCTATAAAGCATAGTTTATTTCTGCTAGCCTCCAACTGAGTTATAGACCAAAGAGGATAAGAACCAAGCACTGCTATTGTACAAAATGTCCTTGCTGAGATACTGCTTCATCTCTTTTAGATCAGGCTGCATAATACTTGGGCTCATATAACCTTTAAAATGCTTCCACTCTGAAATCAACAATGATAAAGTCAGTGCTTTCTCATGTTTTGTTATATGTCATTTCTCCTCATTATTGAACTATACTGAGATATATAAGATAATAAGATTTTTTTACTCTTCCCATCTAATTCGTATATGCTCAACTCCCTGCCCCTCCCCATACCCCCTGCCCCCTGTGTTAACTTTAGAACAAACAGTGTGCTTTGGCTAAGGATGAACATTTTGTTTGCCCACTGTTTTGTAGTGTGGTCTTGTCATTGATAGACTCATTTTCTGGACGTAACGGAATAATCAAAACATTTACATTGGTACTTCGAGGTATCTTAGACTTGTGGGAAGAGGACCAGAACAGATGTCCAGATGGGAAAGAGTGGTGCTTGCTTATCATTTTGAAGCATAGACCTTTAATTGTATATTGGAAGTCATGGTGTCACTGATATTTAAATATGAGTCTGTGCAGAAACCACAGCATTTTTCTTCAGAATTTGTAAACTTAGTTACTTGGTTTAATAGTCATTCTGGCTTGCTATTTCAGTAACTATGCTGTAAAAAATAACTGCCCTTAAAAAACCCTCCTTAGGAATAAAATGTTTCATTAGCTCCCTTTAAGTGATTTAAAATAGAAATTATTTTAAGCCAACTAACCAAAGAATGAGTTAATGGAAAAATGAATCTGTCATGAGCACATCATGGCCCTCATACCTTCTAAAATATCAAGACCACTTTGAAAAAAAGCCCTGAGGGCCAGCCTCTTGATTTTAGCCTTATCTTTCCCATAAGAATATTTATTATATGGAACTGAATTATTTCTTTTTTTCTTTCTTTCTTTTTTTCTTTTTTCTTTTTTAAACATGAATTACTTGATGTGGTTTTCCTAGAGGGACCTCTTGAAGTTTGTGGTAAGCTACTGGTTTCTTGGAATTTACTCCTTTTTTTACCCTGTTGGAATTTTAGCTGACCTTATTACATCTTCCATTAGATAGTATTAATGTTTTTTTCCTTTGTCTAGTCAATAATAAGTGTGGAAGCAAAATTCTTTTTCTCTTCCCATTATGTTGAACTTGCTGATGGCTCTTGCTTTATTCCTTTCCTGTACTATGAGCTCCTTCAACCAAGTTAATTTTATGAGAGCCTCCAATACCTTACTTATTTTCCTTAGTAAAAAGCCAATTTAGGACAGCTGGTCCAATAAGTTAGTTGGAGATTGCACATTTTTTTTGTAGTTTTTTGGTTGTCTAGTGTATTTTTCCTAAAAGTTTTGAAGTCACAACCAACAAAATGTTTTTTAAAGAAAAATATAAACCTTCTTCTTTAATTGGAAAGTGAATGCTAAAATTCAAGTTCCATCCTCACATTTTTCCCTTGATCCACATAGTTTGCAGTCTTTCAGGATGAACCTGTTAACACGTGGGCTCTCTGTGGGCCACAGTTCCTTAAGGAAAATTCACCTGCTCTGGCATGGGGGTACTCCATGGGTTGCATTGTGGATATCTATTCCACTGTGGTCTTCTCCCTGCACTGCCAAGTGCAACCTGCTCTGCTGGGGCCCTTTCCAGGCATTGCATGGGAATCTCTGCTACGGTGCCTGGAGCATCTCTTCCTGCTCCTTCTTCACTGACCCTGGTGTCTGCAGGGCTGTTTCTCACCCTTTTTCCCTTGTCCTACTTCACTGGTCTCTAGTGATTTTGCTCTTTCTTAAACACAAATTCCCAGAGGTGCTGCCTTTGTGAGCAAGGGGCTCAGCCATGCCCTGTGGTGGGTGGCATGGAGTCATCTGGAACTGGCAATGTCCAGCCCAGGGGAATCCCAGCCTCCCTCCACAGACCCCCAGGCAGCCCCCGAGGCCTGAGCACCAACAGCCTATTCAGTGAACCAGGACTGGTTTTGTCCAATAGCTGTGGTAGGTGATTTGTCATCTTTCCTCCTCCTCTTTCCTTGGTTCCTGATGCATGTTCTAGGCAGTTGTCCCGTTCGAGAGGCAGGACAGTGCATTGCATATCATTAGTATCAGTTCCTGTGCCACTGGAGGTGGTAGTGGCCCTTGGTTAAACCACCACAGAGGTGGGAGCCTTGTGCTGCAAATGAACCTCCCAGAGTATAGCAGTCTTGATTTCATTCTACATTTTGCTAGCTGATAGTGCTGAAAGAGGTCATCCTGAAAGGCCCTGGAGATACATCCCTCTAAAGAGTAGTGCTGCCTTGGAAACTGCTGAGCTCTCTTGCCCCTTACAGTGATGTAACAGTTTGCTGGTCACTGAACATCCTGATTTATAAACAGTTTCCAGCCCTGACGTCACTGAAAAGAACTAATGATTTTATTGGTTTGGGTTGGTTTTGTTTGTTGGGGGGTTTTTTGTGTTTGTTTTTTTTTATTGGTTTGGTTTTGGGTTTTTGTTGTTTTGGGTTTCTTTTTGGTTTTGTTTTTGTTTTCAAAAGCAAACAAGAAATTGGCAGAAGTGGGAAAAAAACATGTCCAACCCAACTAACCAAGAAAACCTTCTCAGTCCTTGAAGTATCAATTTACTTTTGATCCAGTCAAATATTTCTGCTTTCTCTACATGGAAGGACATAAGCTTGACCCTTGAGTAAGATTCAGGTTGATGCAATTCTAGCACATTTCATTCAGTGGGATTTTGAGCCTGTTTGAGTATGTTGCATTTTTATGCAAATGCATTAAAAGTTTTGGGGACTAGAATAAGAGTGAGTAAGCACTGAAAATTGAATCTGGTGATAAGGAGGTGATAAAAGTTTACTGCAATTGAGTTAGCAGATCAGGTTTATTTATCAGGTTATTTAAGATGCTTGGGACTGAGATTTTGTGTACATTCTTGGTAATCTTTTTTCAGGATTAAGTATCTAAATCCCATGTAGATGAAGAGATACCAATTCTGATTTTTTTTTTATTTTTTTAACATAGTAATATGTAGTGCTATTTTGTAGACAGAAGATGAAATTAATAGCATTTCTAGTAGGTGGGTTTTTTTGTTTGTTTGTTTTTTGGTTTGTTTTGTGTGTGTGTGTGTGTGTGTGTGTGTGTGTCAGTTTTCGATTTCTCAGATTTCTCAGGTAATCTCTTTTTCCACATCTGTCCAGACCCTGAACTTCAGGGCAGGTACTGGGGGGATGAAGTCCCACCACTGTAGAGGAAGATCACATTTGAATCCACCTTGAACGTGTGTAAGTCCATGGGACCCAGTGAGATGCATCCCAGAGTCCAGAGGGAACTGGCTGATACAGTTGCTAAACCACTCATTTCAAAAATCGTGGCTGTCAATAAAGTTGTAAATAAGCCTGTCTCTTTAAAAGGACAGTGTAGATAGCTTACCCTGAAAAGCTACATTTAAAAGGTATTTTCTAGAGCCTTCAAAATAACATGTAAATAAATGCACTGATACAGGTGAAACTTTGGGAAAAAAAAAAAATGGAGGATGCACTTACCCCTGTTTTTTTTATCTACTTAAAGCAGTGATTCTTTATTCTCTCTGTCTTTCTTCATCCCTACTATCCTTCAACATGGAAGGAATATTTTAATGAGTAATACTTTGAAAATGGTGGCTCCAAAAAAAAGGATTCTTTTTATGTGTCTGTATCATAACAACCCAAATTTGCAGACAGATTTCTATCTGTATACATTCTACAACACACTGATTTCTGCTAAGGAATTGAACAAATCTTCTGTTGTGATCTATTTTGGAAAAGAATTAATATACTAACTTGTCTCTAACATCAACTTTCAGTCAAGAGTAGTTGCTTGGACTACTTTCTGTAACCTACAAAACCGTACTTTTATCAAACATTAACCACTTTTCCCTCCCTTTCCTTTCCCTTTTGAATGTCAGTGCTAGAAACCAACAAAAACATCTTTAATAAATATACACATCATTAAATAGAAATTGAGAAAGTTATTACTTAAATTTGGAATTAAAGCTCAAAATCAATTTTAATTACAATGTTTCTGTGACATTCTTTTCCATTTGTTTGCCTTGTTTAGATGTGTGCCTAATGTAGAATTTAAATAATAATTAAAATAAAAAGAAAGGGAAATTACTTTGTACATCTTAGAAATCTAGCCTGGTTGATCTTTTCATAAAATGTATTGATAAAGGAACATTATCATTATTCATGTTCTGGTAAGACTCAGTGATTTTTAAAATTGAGTAACCATGGAAACACAACTGGGTAACATAAGGAAGAAAGTGCAGGGGTAAATTTACAGTTGGTCTGTTTTTACAGTATAATTGAGCTCAGTTTTTTATTTAATCTCTTACCAGTTCGTGTGTGCAGGTAGATTATCTATATGTATATGCATACATATATTGAACATATTTAAATGAAATCAAATAAATATTTAATTTTTTTACATAATTTCTAGTGTTTTGGGTGGGCTTTTGGTGTTTGTTTGTTTGTTTTTAATTCAGTAAATTCTAGCCAGAAAACTCACTTGATTCTCCCTCTTCATTTGTCTCATGGATTTTTTTCCCTAAATGAGAGTTTGAGTAATCTTGCTGAGTTATAAGTTAATTTTAAAAGGCAAATTTCTAAAGCATTTTGGTAGAATACTCTAGTAGTCAAGGCATTAGAAGGATCACAGATGGATTATTGGACCAAAGTGTAATAAAAATGTTACAAATGTAAGGTAAAGTCAGTCTCTTGTTACTGTATAAAGCATATGTTGTTTTTAATGTGATAAATCACAGAACTCGTAGAGGTTTGCGTAGTATTTGGCACACATTCTGGTGTCTGTCTTTTATATTGCTTGTGAACATGGACTAAAAATATGTATTTGCTTTATTAGAAAATATTCCCCAGGTATTTCTGGACTATGCTTTCATATAATGACCTGCTGGGTAATGTTTTCTCTTCTGTATGTCACTGTGAACCTCAACCTGCTATTATTTCTTAGCATTTCTAATCCCCATGAGGATATGTGTCTTTGTATGATGTAAAATGAGTTGTGTTCTGTAGTGCTAATAGCAGCAATATTTAAAATTATACTTGCTTTCTCTCAATTTCTAAAAGTCTTCAGATATTTTAAGCAAAAAGGTCAATGAGATTTTGCGCATTTTTGCTTTAAACTTTTGTAATTTGTAGTTTGTGACTTTCTTTGGGATAAAAGTATTTATGTTTCTGACTAAAATCAGCATTTCTTGAGAAAGAGGTCTCTTTTCCTGAATCGTTTTTTTTGCCCACATTTCCTGTACTCATCTATAGATGACACTATCACATAGAGGAAGTTGAATAGGAAGCTAAGTCCCAAAATACATTCTTTTTGTTCTGATGCAACCTCTAAAATGCATCAGATACCAAGCTATGCCCACTGTGAGCAATTCATGAAGAAATTGCCTCAACATTTTGATCACAGTCAGGCATTTATTATGAAAGTAACTGGAATAGAAAGACAGCTTTAGAAGTGTGAAAACAAGCAACACAATGGAGTAAAAAATGATGAAATTGAGCACAGCACTGGCACAGTACAGCTGCTGTCCCTGGCAGTGACTGTGGCCTTCAACAATAGTCTATGATTGCCAGGAAATCCCCACTCACTATAGGGAAGTAATTTCTGTTGGTTAACGTTCATTTTAATATCAATGAAGAGTTCAAGCCAGAATCCCATCTGTGAAAAAATCTGAACTTTGGTAGTTTTTGTGTGGTCATGAAATGGTTGTATGAAATGGTTGTATGAAGCCGCTTTATTTCTTAATATTTATGTAAAGGTACACTTTACCTTGCCTGGCTTCATAAGTAATTTTCTGTGTATTCTGAATCAACATTGGAGACAGAGATTTGTAATCAAAAGAATATATCCAGTAATTCAAGAAAGACAAAAATAATAAAAAAAAAAAATAGTGTTAAGTGGACGTGGAAATCATTTGCACTATAGAAAGTGAAACTGCTTTTTCCTTCCCTGGAGTTTGTGTGGTAGAGAAGACCCCACATTTTCAGTGGAATTTTCAGTGTGCAGTATGGCAATACAAAAACACAAGTACTGTCTTCATTTCCCATCATTTTCTTAGTAGAGTTTATACACTGAAACTTACTTCCACGTGCATCTTTCTGAAGGATGAATTCAAGTCCATCATATATCTCATTTCCTTGCAGTTTTCTGAAGT
>WAAG01019990.1:2979-26706 GCA_013390105.1 Tichodroma muraria
GGACTCTTTTCTTTGACATTAAAACTGCCATTGCCTCATCTGCTGCTTTTATTTATATTCTGCACAAAGTCCTACTATTGTTCATTCTTACCCTGTTCACACTGCCCACCATGCCATAGGGTTGCAGAGCACAGATTATTGTTACTGGAATTTTTGGAATAAATCTTCAAAGGAAAAAGAGAGAGTTTCTTTCAAGTTCAATTACACAAAGAATCCAAGTCTACTTCTGTATCTTAAATCATCAGAGTTAGTAAAGACTGGGTTTGTTTTCTTTTAAAATGCTGGCATAATTTTAACAGACAAATTTTGTTTAATCTATTTTCATACTTAATTTTGATACTTCAGTCTGATGGAATTGTTTTTGTAACAGAATACCTGGGCACTCACACCCAATCCCACAAACAAGCAAATTATTGCTGTAGTTGAGGAAAGGATGTCTTTTCTGTGGATTTGTTGATTTAAGGCAAAGAAAAGAGTCCTGCTGTGAACATCTAGAATTCGTTCACCATAGGACCAACATATGATTAAATTTTCATAAGTTTTAATTGTGCTCACAAAAGAATTCTGTCTCTTCACCATAAAGGTATCACTGTTCTTTTTTTCTCTTGGAATTTAAGTAAAACATAACTGGATATGGCCATTTTTACATGATTATTCTATCTAAATTCCAGAGTAATTGAGTGTTATGTTAGATGCAGCTGCCATCTGATAAGCAGCATGTTCTAGGTTTTATCTTGTGAACCAGAGTCGACTTCCCCATCAATGAAAACATGCAAATGGTTCTTTAGGACATTGAAAACAAAACATTTTTTATAATGGCTCAGATACTTTATCAGTTTTGCTTTAATTAAGCTCTTGTCACCTGTTGCTGTGCAACATGTAATTCCCATTAAGTCATGACAAATGTAGTTTTCCAGCAGCTCCAGGAGATGTTAATGTGAACACATCAATATTCATGTGTCCTGACAGATCGTGAGGTTTAATAAATTGCTTTCTATAAAATATTTTTTGTGGAATCAAGGGTGTTCCTGTGATAGTACAAAAGAAGCCTGAAGCTGAGATATATAAAATATAATTTGCTTTTCACTGCATCTACAATTTAATAAATTATTTCTCTGGAAAGTAATGAGGGATTTGTTTTAGGCTAAATAAAAAAAAAAAATGTAGAAGACAATTAGGATTAAAAAAAGCACTTCACTTTCATGTGGTTAAATGCTCAGTCTGCACATAAAGAAAGATTCTAAGTGACCCAATTCTGTTACTATTTCATTTTTGTCACACCAGAAATTTATCATGATTATGTTTTGGCTTACAGGGAAATTCAACATACGGCTGTGTGTTAGGAGAGTGTGGCCAGAACTGAGCAGTGTGTGCTGGATTGAGGAAACCTCAGAACTGGGGTTTGCTCTGAAGAGCATCATCACATATGTTTGCATTTTTATGAATAAATCAAAAGATAGATGACAACTATGTATCTAATAGGAAGGCCCTGTGTTTTAGAAACTGTTTTAATAGATTTTACTTCTGTAAATATGAAGAAAATAGAAGCAATACATAAAAAACTCCAGTGAACATTAGCACTTGTATAATACAATTATTAGCATATTGCTAATACAAACAAAAAAGGCCTTTAATATTTTAGTCAAATTAACCTTGAAGAATATTATCTCTGTGCCTACCTTCTAATGAAGGTCTATGGAAGAAACACCAAACAGCTTTCAGGTCTTTTAAAGTTTCATTTCCTTTTTGCTTATCCCAGGAGGATGACAGCAGTGGTCTTTTTCCAAAAATTCTCAGGAGGAAATTAAAAATACTGCAGAAGGAAAGGCAATGTAATTGTTTTCCTGGTGATTATTTCTCTTTGCTTTCATATCTTTGATAAAGAATTTACTTCCCTCTTCTGTAACTCTTCTTCCCAAATCTGTGTTTTGTAAATTAACCCCTGTAGTATGCATGACTATTATGTCAGGTTGGGTATTTTGTGATAGTTTGGGAAAAAAAAGTGGAACAAAATGTGTCAGGAATCTAAGGATTACTTAGGTCCCATTAAGCAGTGGTGAGAGCTACAATTAGCAAGGGTTTGTGACAGTATTGGAGTCAGCCAAGTTAAACCCTTTATTTTGAAACAGGTAAGCCAGGTGTGATCAGGGGCAGGGCTGAGGAAAGAGCTTGGTTAATTACAACCTCTTTTAAATATCAGTGAGATAGACGAAGGGATAGAGCTGATAAAGGAGAATTCAGTTTTTGTTTTCATACAGAGTTACAGATTATAGATTGACATATAGATTAGCTATGGTGAAGGCCTTGCTGAAGAGCATGATTTATTTCTGGGGTCCACATCCCCTAGAAGCCTTGCCTGCAGACCCACCTGCATGAACAGCATTACAATTTGGAAAGAACAGAACTGGAAAGATTTGCAAGGTAGGACAAAAAAATCAGGTTTTTGGTCATACTTAGCTCATACTTACATTGTGACAGCACAAGTCCTGTTTATTGCTTTCTAAGCATATATAAATTCATTAGCACCTTGGGCACAGCCACGAGGATCTCAGTGCTCTGAGTATCTGTGGATGAAGATATTTCCAAGTAATGCTGCTGTAAATACAGAAGTTCACAGCCAGATGGTGTTGGGGGGGACTTGGCAGCTCTCTGCCCATTAAAATCTGGTGAGGTTAGTTAGGATGAGGATCTGAGCACCAGGCTCTTGGCAAAAAGCTGGTGTACCTGCCTGCCTGGTCGTTTACTTCTACATTTACATGGTATCTTAGACCTCAGGCAAGCCTGAAGGGTGTTACTGTGACAAGCAATCCTGGGAACAGAGTCACCTTGGAGCACAATGCAACAGCATGAGGGAGGAGAATTTGGGCCAAGGAAATAAAGGGAAACCCCTAATCTTATAATAAAATAATGTCAAACAGATGGTAACCAATTCCATGCATGGTGAGATGTCAAAACATGTTGAGCACCATATTGGGACCTGCTTAGGGAAAATCACAGAGCTATTTATTCTGTTACACTTTTGAACAACCTATTAATTTAATAGTAGGAATAAGCCCTTGCTTTGTATGGTTACAGGTCTGCAGTTGCTCCTTCCAGTTAAGTGAGGTTGTACCCAGGAGCAGCTGTCAAGTTCAAGGAGTGATACATAATTTGGCTGTTACAAAGGACTGGTGCACTATGATTAATCTTGATAAATATATCAAAAGTAGGAAGGAATCATCACTTTCACTCTAAAGACTTCAGATCATCAATTTAGAGGGAAAGAAAAAACGTGTTCTTCTGAATAGGCACCTATTTCTTTTTTTACCTGAGACATCAGAAATGGGTACTGAGGTGCTGGCACTGAAACTGCTCAGTTTCTCCTCTCCTCTCCTCTCCTCTCCTCTCCTNTTCTTACCATTTGATAACAGTTCTGGTGCCACTGTATTTTTATGCTACTATTTCATTTTGCTGGTAGACACTCTTGTTTATGTAAATCTGTTACAGAGCAACAAGGAAGGAAAATAAAACAATATGTGACCTTGTATCACATGGCTGCTTCTAGCAAAATATGTATTTAAAGGCCTTCTTAAAGGGAACTAATCTAACTTGAGTCTTCACCTAAATGATGAGGAAAACTGTATGTGTCCCTCCCAAAGGCTTTTAAGAGACAGGTTTTTTGCTTGAAAACACTCAAAAAATTTCCTTATTTGGAAAAATTAAATTATAAATCTGTAAATCAGTAAACTGATGTTATTGCTGAATCTGTTGGGCAGCTGAGAGAGGCCCCGTGGTCCAGCCAAGCCGCTCACCTGGCTGGTTAAATTTGGGATATTGTGTGGGACACCCAGAGCCAGTGTTCATGTTCTGAAGGGAAAGGGGAGCATTAATGTACGTGAGATGAGACTCTTAATGACCCATCTCCTCTCCCAGTGTGTGGATCAGCTGTCCCACACCACCTGCAGAGAAGAGGGAAGGAGAATCAGCCACACCTTGTGGTTTGAACACAACACAGAACTGAGCTGTTCAGAAGGAGAACCCAGGGGTCTTCTGCTTCCCCCATTTTCTAAATCCAAACTGATGTGAAGATATGGTGATATCCTCAGTGAGATTAGAAACAGTGTGGATATTCAACAGTAATTCTGTCAGTTAAAACAGAGGGGGTTAATGATATTTGCTGAGGAGACAGGCTGGAGAAAGAGAATGACACAGGAGCCTGAAGTTCTCTTAGTTTGGATGGCAGACAGTGAGATTTGTTCAAAATCTAGGCACGTTTAGACATGGTAGGGCTCCAATATCAGGGCAGGATGTGGTATTTTACTAAAAGCACTACCATGGCAATTGCCCAGTACATGCACAGGAAGCTGTTTACTGCATTTCTGTTTAAGAGCTGATCTCTCCTGGGCAATGCGGATGTGGATGAGACACAGCCAATGACAGTGTCCTGAGTGGAGTCCAAAACCAAATTGGCAGTGCAGGTAGTGGACAACAAATTAGATTTTAAAAACTCTTTCAGGCTTTGTAACTTGAAATGAACCCAGCTATGTAAGTTTGAGACAAGAAATACACCACCAATATGTCAGTGTTCAGGGGTGTACTGGGGGAGGTGAAAGGAAGCACAGATCTGTAAAATCATTTGTATAAAGTCAAATGTAATAAATCCATCAGTGCATTACTTGATCAGCTAGATGCCAAACCAGTATTAGCATCATTAAAATGAATGTTAGAGAGCAAACTATCTTATGTCACTCGCAGCGACATGATTGTTCGTAAGGACCACGACACCGAGGTTTCTGTTACAGATTAAATCTTGCGCAGACACTGTGTAACAAGGGGCTGTGTTTTGCACCCCTGTGATGTCTGCAGGTCACATCAGTGCTCCCTGCCGATGTCCTCCACGGGTATCTCCGCACGGATCCATGGGATCCATCCTCACACAAAGTCATCCTGCATCCCACTGAACGTTCTGAGGGATGCGTCACTGACAGAGGGGGTGCCGAGCCGGAAGCCTTTCACCAGCGCTTCACTTGAAAGGTAATCACCCTGTATCTGAATAAAACGGCCATACAAAAAGGGTCATAAAGGTCAGGCAAGCATTTTACAGAAGGGAATTTAAAGCTTCTGAAAACCTTTCCACTTCCCCTCTGGCTGCCCTACCTGGCAGCAGCTGCTGCCAACTATGACGTCTATTGTAGGGTTGAGCCAGCTCCACTCAGAACTACTGGGAATGAGTAATTTTTCCCTTTTTTAAGATTTGGCAAAAGAAAACAAACAAACAAACAAACAAAAAGACGTGAAATACACGACAAGCGCGAGCAAACCCGTGAGGGCAGAGCAGCACTAGCAGTGTCCGAAGGCCCTCCTGCGCTCCCTCTGGAGCTGGGGAAGCCCCGCGGCAGCGGATCCCCTCACTGTCCCCTCACTGTCCCTCAGGGCGCGCGGCCACTCCCGCCCTCACGGGGCCGCCACCACACCCGAGCAGGGCTTCCGGCCCCGCCGGCCTGCGATTGGCCCACGCCGCCGTACCGGAATGACGTCATAACCCCCACGCCCACCGCGCCGTTCAAACGCTGGCGGCGGTAAAAGCGGGGCGCGCGCGGGGACTCGGGGGGACCTGAGGGCGCTCGGGGCCGCGGGAGCGGGGCTCGGGAGCGGGCGGCTCTGAGGGACCCGCGGGGGGCTGAGGGACGCTCGGAGCCGCGGGGCTTGGGACGGGGCGGCTCTGAGGGGGTCTCGGGTCCGCCCGCTGCGAGCTCCGGAGTTTGGGGGACTCCGCGCCGTCCTAGCGAGGCGGTGGGCTCACCGTCCCTGGAGGTGTTTAAGGAAAGGCTGGGCGCGGCGCTGAATGCCGCGGGGAAGTTGGCACGGTGGGGTTCGCTCACAGGTTGGACTCGATGGTCTCGGAGGTCTTCAACGTAATTGCTTGTGCCTCTCCCCGCTTCAATTGCTGGGGCGCTCCAGGCGCGTTTAGACTTATAAATTTTGTCCCCTAGGAGATGCAGATGTTGCTTAAATCACATCCCCCCTCATCCGTATTTTTTACTTAGAGTCAGCCAGTCAAGTGCTTCCTGACTGTCCCTGTTCCCTTTTTCAGGCGATCATTTATATGAGATAAGCTGGAATGATGTTGAAGTTTAAATGTGGAGCCCGAAATCCGGTCGAGGCGGGACCAATGGAGCCCATCACCAGCCGAGTTTCTCGGCTAAATCTGCTCTTTCAGGTGAAGAACATCTGGCCTGGGAGCAGCTGATCTCGGTTTTGTCCTTCTCCATTCCCACTATCTCAAAATATAGCTTTGCTTGTTTGGATGCTGAAGCCATGCCTGTGTCATTCTTTTGGGTAAAAGAAAGGGATAACTAGGTGAAGTTTGAAGTGTATCTGGTTTGCACAAAATTCAGTGGGTAGTAGCTGGTCTTATGTTTTGTGCACTTGTTGATGTTTTAGCCTGATGGATTTTACACATGAAGATGGAATATTGTTTTCTATGCCCTGTAATCTTCAGTTTTTTCATGAGTGAAGGAGCTTGTCCCAAGATAATTTTACCTAAGGGGCTGCTTTTTTTATCATCTGAGGTCTAACAGCTTTTCCTTCTAGAGCTACTGTTGATGCTGATTTCTTAAAATAGTTTGTACCATGACAAAACCTGCATGATGCAATGTCAAGGAAAAGGCCAGTCAGATCAGAGTCATCAGGAGGATTTAGATTGTTAAAATTTGAATCACAGCTTTCTTGAAACTGTTAGTTTAGTTGCTTGAAACTTTAAAGGGCTGCTTTGTCTAAAAGAAAAATACCTGTAACAGCTATTACAGATATACATAGTGAGTTGATATATTTACCTCACACTTCTGTATCATTTGCCTAATTTCTGAAGTAGTGATTTTAAAATGGATAATATATAATCTGCTCTATACATCTGTTATTGATTTGAGGCTTTTCATTGTTGTCTGAGACTCCATCTGCTGTTGCTGCTTTTTTTTTTCCAGGGGAAGCCACTCTTTGTGACTCAACAGCAGATGTCTCCTCTCTCCCGGGAAGGCATCCTTGATTCATTATTTGTTCTTTTTGAAGAATGCAGAAACCCTGCTTTAATGAAAATTAAACATGTTGGCAACTTTGTCAAGAAGTGTAAGTTTGTTTAGGCTAATTTTCAGGTGTCACTTTATAAAGCAGTTCTTAAGAATCCGGATGTTAGAGTAATGCTTTAGTTGCTTTGATTGTAACCCAGGACTTTGAGCATCTGATTTTTTTGTTGGCAGACTCAGCTCTGCAAAGGGGATCTTGGCAATCTTAGTAAGGATTTGTTCAGGTCCAAGAAGATCAAATACAAGTGGCTTTTGAAGTGCTGTGACTCAAATGTGCTTCCTTCTTAGTCTGTACTGTATTTATATTTGAGGAGGTACTTTCTTGGAAAGTGGGTACTGGCTACAGCAAAGCTCTGAGTATGCACCACACGAGGATGTCAGAAGTTGAGAGCAGGATAGTGACTATGAGAAAAAGTGGTTTGAGAGAGAAACTTGGTAATCCCTGTCTCTTTCACCTTTTGAATTCTGTGTGTTACCCAAGTTTTGCATGTGTAACTTGTAAAGAGTGTTCCTGTGCTTCAGAAATACAGGTCCTAAAGGAGTAAATATTTAATTGATGTGCTCAGATTCCTTTTGGGGAAGAGCAAAGAAAATTTCCATCAGTTTTTCCATTAAGATATAGCAGAAAGACATTTGATTTGAAGTAACATGTTGTGCCCCCTGTTACAGTTCTACCCAATGGTTTGTAGGTCCTATTAGCAGACAGTAATTTTCTGCTAGTTTGAAGAATTTTTAGAACAATCTCCTGTGAGTGACTGATTGTCACAGTGCGTGCTGGCTGGAACTGGTCAGTGGAAAACTTGAGCTGAATATCTGCAATAAATGCCTGTGGTTGGTTGTTAGACAATAGACTGGTGCCTCCCTCAGGCAGAGGAGCAAACCCTGCCCCTGGGCTAGAACTCGCTGGGAAGAGCCCTCATGTTTAGAGAATATGCTTTGTATTGATAAAAGATGGCTGGAAAGAAATTAGAAACCAAAGAGGTTCTCAGCTTCTGATATTATGAATGGGACAGAAATATGGTTGCTATGGGAACTGTCTTAGCATTTCCTGATCCTTTTGTATGTACCATATTTCAGACTTAACTCTGCATTGATACAGTCTTTTTCTAGTTCTGATGCATGATGTTATTTTTAAGAAGTATATTCTGGAAAGATTTAACATTTCTTGAGAATCTGGAATTAAATGTTGGGATTTTTTTGGTTTTGGTTTGCTGGGGCTTTTTTGATTTTTTATTCCCTAGTTTCGATGTTGTCTCTTTTTTATAAAATACCAGTTGCCAAACGTAAAAATAAGTATTTTATTTTTATAGATGCAGAGGCTATCGCTGAACTAAAGGAACTGCAACCCAGTGTGAAGGACTTTGAAGTAAAGAGTGTGGTTGGCTGTGGTCACTTTGCAGATGTCAAAGTAGTGAGAGAGAAAATCACTGGTGATGTCTATGCTATGAAGGTGATGAGCAAGGAGTCCTTGCTGGCACAGGAGCACGTATGTATGTTTTTCTGTTGTGAGAGTAGGAGGATAAATTGCAATTTGTTGAACACTTCCTTTTTGTCACTATTGTTAGAACTGAGTTAAAAATATATCTTGAGAAAGTTCATCCTACATTTGAATGAAACAATAAACTTGTGTAATTTTGCTGTGTGTAAGTCATTGTCACAGTCTATGGGTCTGTTGGGTGAGGTGCCATCCTTGGGTACCAGAACATGGCCTTTGTTGTAAGGAGCTTCCTATTTAATTATAAGAAAAGAAAAACAGATGACAAAAACACTGAATCAGTATTGATCTTGTTGATGATGGTTCGAATTGTCAGACAATCTATTCATTAAGGTTTTTTTGATTTTAAAGAGCGAAGTAAAATGTCAAGAAGTGGGTGTGAAGGCAAACTGTGGTGACTGGATTTTTATGGAGAGCCTCTCGCTAGCTTGAGAAATGTGTTACTTGGAAACTTAAAAAAAGGATAATGGAGGTTGTTCTCATAGTTTGGTGAGAAACAGAAGTTAATCTTTGCTGACATGAGATGACAAGTAGGACAGAGATACTCCATGAGAGACCTCATGAATTTATACAATGTCTGCATCAGTTGTTCCCGATACATGGTGCAGTAAGGTTCTCCTGATATCCCTCATTGTTTGTGGCTGGCAGAAACGGAGCTCAACTAAAATTACCCTTTCTGGGGCACAGATTGACAAGAAAGCAAAGTATGGTAATACCCTCACATGGCACTTGCTCAGGAAACAGCACTTAATAATTTCTTCGTAATTTTTTTGTGGTATGTGTCAGGTTTTTCTAAAACTAGGGGATTCTAATGTATTCTTACTCCCTCTCATTATGATGTAACTGTACACTTTTTTGGTAGGTGTCATTTTTTGAGGAAGAACGCAGCATATTAGCTCAGAGCACCAGCCCATGGATTCCACAGTTACAATATGCATTTCAAGACAAGAAAAACCTCTACTTGGTAATGCCTAGTCTTTGATTTTCTCCTCTGTTGAACACCATTATTGTTGGTTTATTGAAGAACAATGTGATGGTTGAAATGTGTGCTCGTTTTCTGTAAATTTTCCTGCACTGCATAGCACTGTTTGACATACTGAGTGCCCGGTGTCATACTGAGGAGTTGAATGGAATATCCTGTATATCTGTTCCTTTAAAATTGTATGTAGGTTATGGAGTATCAGCCTGGAGGGGACTTGCTGTCACTCTTAAACAGATATGAGGACCAGCTGGATGAGAATATGGTGCAGTTTTACCTTGCAGAGTTGGTTTTGGCCATTCACAGTGTCCATCAAATGGGTTATGTCCACCGGTATGTAAAGGTTGCTTTGGGTGCTTCTATATTCTGCCCTCTTTCAATACTTCACATGCTGTGTCAGGAGACAAAATTAGAAAATTAATCAGACTCCCAACTATAATTGTAGCTCAGGGCATTAACTTTGATGTAAAGTTCAGACCAGTATCAAGAAAGGATTGTTACATGTATTTTTCTGGAGGCTCAGTAAAAAGGAGCTTTAATGTTGCACTATAAAAAAATTAAATCTTTTCCATGGGTTACTGCTTTTGGCACCAAATACTATGGGAAATTAATGTGATTGTTAAAAATTGTTGTGTGCTGATTGGTGAACAGGGCAGTATAGGATGTTGGAGTAGTTAAATATCACAGAGTTTTCTCTCAAGGCTTGGAGACTGTTACTGTATGCATTTTCAAATCATGTTGGTATTTAAAAAATTATTCCATTCTGAGGTTGTGAAAATGTTAGGAAGTGTTTTATGTTCCAGAAGTTTGTAGTGGCTGCACTTAGAGCATGGGCTGTGGCTTTCTAGTGCAAGGTCACTTCCTGGATTTGGAAGATGTGCAGAATAAGTTGTGAGGGAGTTTGGGAAGAAAACTATGAAATAACTTTACTGTAACTCAGTTGCAATATGGTCAAGGTGCAAAATCACCTTCTCTTTTCATCTGCTGTCAATAATTGTTAACCTTCCATGAAATAAGGAGAACTCTAATACTTCCATATTTGCTTGGAGACAGGGCAACTGTTGGAAAAAGACTCCCACTTGAAAGGCTTTACGCATGTGGTTGGGTATAGCTGAAAAGGGATATCCTGTTACCTGGATTTGACAGTAGGGAATGGTCTGGAAAGGTTCTGATTGCTTTCTTCTGGCTTACAGGGATATCAAACCAGAGAATGTTCTTATTGACCGAACAGGACACATTAAACTGGTGGACTTTGGGTCAGCTGCCAAAATGACAGTAAACAAAACGGTAACAATGTGGATTTAAACTTTGTCTGTGGCTTGTTTGGATAGTCCAGTTGAAAAGTGAAAACTAGCTTGGTATCTGTTCTTTGATTACACCTTGCTCTTCTCTCTTCTGCCTTTCTTGTCCACTATGGAATCCATTCATAATCATATTTTTCCATTTGTGAATGGCTTTTCAAGCATGAGCTCAAGTATCTTTTGCAGCCCTCAGTAGACAGATATTTGCTTATTAAAATATTAATACGCAAGGAAGGTGAGGGTAAATCTGCTTTCTTATGGTGCTGCATTGTGATACAAAATCATACTTCTACAGGTTCTTACAGCTGTTCAATGCTGTGTTTAAAGAGGACATGGATTTATAGTTGGAATGAAAATTGTGCCTGTTGTAACTGAGGTGACATAACTTTGAAGACTGGGGAGCTCTTGATCAAAATAAATCACATTTAAATATTCTGTGCTTCACTCACCAGAAAGTACTGCATCAAATCTAAATCAGTGGAGTTTTTTATAAGATGCTTGTAAGTTTTGCTAACTGCATACAACTTCCAGTGAAAATTTTTAAAATTTAAATGTATCTAAATGAGAACATGAAGTTCTGTACCATATTTCTGTCTTGTTTTACAATTTTTATTTTTCCATAACATTTTCTTTGTAATGTGATTCTTAATATCCTGTTTTCCCTGTTCTTACACTTTCAGTGCTTCTCAGCATAGCATTTCCTTTTAAATTTTTTCTTCACACTATCTCTTCAGTCACTCACAGGTTTTTGTGTTAGCCTGCCTGCTGTTTTGTTTCATTCTTTATGCCACTCAGTACAAAAATGATTGCAGCATTGGCTCCTGAGTTACCTTTTCTGAACAGTCCAGAAATTCAAATATTGGTACTTTGCTGATCATGAACACTAGGTAGAAAGGTAAGGATGACAGAGAATGTAATGAAGGCAGGAAATATTTATGTCTGAACGTGACCATTCTTGAAATTTCAGCTATGATGTCCCTGTTAATACTAGCTGAAGCAGAGTATGTTTGCTGTTTAAAACAAACATCAATTTAGTATTTCTGTGCTTTTTGCATTGCTATTTTTCTACTTTAGCAGTTTGTACTTTACAGTAACAATTAGCCCTGATAATTTGACTCTTTATACCAAATGGCTCGCTCTCTTTGTTTATCAGCATGTACTAATGTTTAGTTACTAATGGTTTAGTAACCTTACTTTAACTTACTTTATCAGCTCCTTAACCTGGTGCTTATTTGCTAAACAGCTTTGCTTAAAATTACTTTCTTAAAATTCACTTGGAGGGCTGGAAATTATGTCTCATAGGAGAAAAAAAAAAGGGGGGGGGGGGGAGGAAAAAACCCCAAACCTTGTTTTATTACCAAGATACCATTGAACAGAAAATGCTGTTATTTCACTTCGTTTATCTTTGTTCCTAGGTAAATGCCAGGCTCCCTGTGGGCACACCTGACTATATGGCACCAGAGATGCTGGCAGGGTTGGGTGGGGATGGCAAAGCCTCCTACGGCCCCGAGTGTGACTGGTGGTCCCTCGGAGTCATCGCCTATGAAATGATTTATGGAAAGTCTCCCTTCGCTGAAGGCACTTCAGCAAAAACTTTCAATAACATCATGAACTTCCAGGTAGACAGAACTCCTTCCCTGTTCTCAAGTAAAATGGCTGTAACTAAAGGCTGTTTTCTCTCAGCTTTACGTGAAAGTTTATGGATAGCTCTTACTTTGTCACGTTCATAAAATATTTGGAATATATGCACGGTTTTGTATTTATATATCTCTGTATTATGGGTATCAAGTAACTTTTTGTAACAGGTGTCATCATCCCCTATTCAAAAAATCCTAAGCCACAAACCTTTGGAAGTTTGTGAGAATTTTCTGGGGAAGTGTCTTGTTTTACTCTTCCATTTGTGTGTGCCATTGGACATTGTTCAGCATAAGATGGTGACCTGGGATACCATTTGCCTGGGTGGGAATGGTTCCTGTTCCTGTGTTCTTATCTTTACTGCAGTAAATGCCTATAAAAGTCTATTTGGGTAAAATGCACCACGCTTTTGTGTGCTATAAATATTCATCCTTTGTACCTGACATATCTTAGAATAGTGAAACTTAATCTTCCTGTTCTGAGCCTGTTTTCCTACTGAGCAGAAATCCATTTCTTTCTAATGCAGAGATTTCTGAAGTTCCCAGAGGACGTGAAAGTTAGCAGTGACTTTCTTGACCTGATCCAGAGCCTGCTCTGTGGGCAGAAGGAAAGGCTGGGTTATGAGGATCTCTGCTGTCATCCATTTTTTTCTAAAATTGACTGGAAAAATATCCGTAATTGTAAGTAGAATAAAATTGTATTTATAAGCAATTTCTGGGATTTTTTGGTAATGGGAAAATTTGTACAATGAGTATTTAAGTGTGTATGATCTGAATTATTCATAATGAAACAGGACTGGTTCCTGGAGCAGGTGTTTTTGCCAAATAGCTCGTTTTGGTTTTTGCAAAGGTTATGTTAACATCTCAGGAGAAAACTGTAAGGTAAGAGGAAGTTTAATAAAACTCCATATGAATTTCTGATGCAATTGCCATATTACTGCAGGCACTGGACTGGAAAATCAAAATGGTCCTTTCCACATCCTTCCCCAGATTAAAAGGCCATCAGTATATTTTTTCAGGCCTTTTTCACCTCAGTTTGCTTAATTTTGGCTTCATCTTTTCTAGTTGTTGTTGTATCTTCAGCTTTTTCTTTTGTTATTTGTGAACCAACTTTACTTAAGGTTGGTTTATTTTTTGTAGTTCCAGTAGGTGATGAAATGTCTGTGACCATAGGACCATTGGAGCTTTTTGTCAAAGTCAATGGAGATAACGTATTGCTCTTTTTTTTGGTCAAAAATCTGTTCATTCAACCAGGAATAGAATAAAAGCAGTGAAGCACATAATTCTCTATGCAGAAAACTCTTTATAATACTATGTAAGCAACGGAGTTTGGTATTTGGAAGTACTGAGGCACCAGCTCCATGGCAAAAGCAAATATTTCACAGTTCATCAGTGATCTCTGTATGGGGATCTGATTGTGTTGGAGAGTATTTTAAATTATTTGGACTGTAAGATTATCTGGGTGAGCAACATGTCTGCCTTATGCTTTTTATCAAATATGCTGTAAGGGAATGGTTGTGCTCCATTTTCCATGATAAATTGCTAAGCCAGTGCTTCTACTTTTGATGACTATCTCAGCACTTCAGCTGTCAGCTCCACAGACTGTTTGCTCACTTTTCTGTTGATTCATTAATTTTGAACTTGTGGAGCTGCTGTTCTGTTAAATTCCATTGTTTCTGCCCTTTGAGAGCCGTTGAGCCTCGAGCCCTTTTCATCACTTTAGCATACATTTCCCAGTGCTCTATGCCTTCTCTCCCCAGAGCCCTGCCTAAGCCACCAGTTTCTGTTCCTGAATTTTGTGTTGCATTTATATCGTATTATCTCAGATATAGAAGGAAGAATGACATGTGAGCATATGTTCTGGTGTTTCCTTGGCAATTGCCTGTCTAGTATTCACACAGCTGCATGAGTTCATGGAGCATTTTGCTGATTCGTGTGACGGCAGTGATGCTGATGGACAAGCCAGTAGGCAGCCCCAGTGTGGTTGTAATGTTGGAATAATCATCTGGGATTTTAAAAATCCCATTTCTCTCTGCAGCTGGCCAGCAGATTGCATCATTCCCTGTAATACCCACACCTACCTACTGTGAGCATTCGTGCAGTTTTGACCCCTCACTTTGTTCTTATGCCTCATACTTGATAGACCCCCACTGGAACTAGCACAAAACACAGCAGTCTCCGTGCTTTAAGCAGCAGATTCAATATGTCACCTATTGCTTTGCTCTCTGTAGTGGTTCTCCCTGTGCTGGGTTTTCTGAGCAATGTTGCTGTCATTCTGTACAAAACCTGGGTCAGGTTTGACCTGGGCTATCTAAAAACTAAAGGTTTCTTTCTAGTCTTGACCTCTGCTGAGAGTCATGTTTAACTGGAGCAATGGCAGCTTGAGAAGATGGGTGATGGAAGAGGTCATAGGATTTAGATTTACATTAAAGGATCTCATTCCCCAAGTTAATCTGGTCAAAGACTTTAAGGTTATGGAGTGTTGGGACTGGGTGATCCTAAAGCCTTTGCCAGCTGAAATGACTCTCTGATTCTACAACTGTTGAACAAATTCTATGTCAGTATAGTCAGACATTCCTATAGTCTGTAAGGGCAGTGATGTAATTTCTATTTCAGGCAGGCTGAGCAAGTTAGGGAAAAAATTGGTACCTGTGCCTTGCAGGTAATTAATTATCATGCTGAGAGCTCCAGGATAACCATTCTTAATGCACTGATTTTGGTTAAGAATGTGTCATTGAGGGGCTTTTCAATGTTATGTTTTGTTGTTATGGTAACCTATGGAACACCTGACTTTTTATTAACCCTCTTTCCAAAAAATCATTGCCTCCAAAAAAACCTTCCATCTTCCCTGGGTCCAAGTAAAGTGTGTCTGTAGAAGCGGCTCTTAAGTTACAGAAAGAGAATCCAACCATTAAACCAAAGGTCAGGTTTATCTGAATTTGTCTCAACAGGTGATTTTTCCCCTTTGTTAGAGTATTGTACTGAAACACACTTACAGATCCTGCTCTCTGTTGGTTTTCTGCTATTTAATGACTTCTAAAGCTTATTAAAAAAACCCCACCCTGAAACAGATACCACCACACTTCCTCCTCAAAAATAAAATAAACCAAAACTTTGAAAAGTTTGTGTTCATTTACTGAAGAATTTTCTGAAAATATTTTGGAATTTATATACCTGAAATAAACATATTTCTATCTGTGTTTCAGCTAAATGATCAGGTATTTCACTGGCAAGTTGATAGCAGAACCATTTAGATACCTAGAAGTATCTAAAATCAGAGGTAGAGAACAGGGAAATGACATGCTTGAGTTATCAGCAGCAAGGCTGCATTCTGTATAATTTGGGGATTTTGTTAGTTGTCTTTTGTTATTTGGCATCCATAAACTACATCAGCTTTTCAGTTTGGATTCAAAAATCTTCTTGCTGAAGTCTAGCTGGAAGATGGTCAGAAAACCTTCATTCTTACCTAAGCAATGTGTATACAGCATGAAGAGCCTTTCATTTGAAGAATTGCTTTGTAACTGCAGTCCAAGAGGTCTTGAAAATAGAATGGCATTTTTGGACTCACACATGGAAACTGTATATATGAAAAGACAAGAGTTAATGTCTCGTGCAAATAGAAGAACTTGAGAAAGTATTGAAGACTGATTTTTAAACTGTTTTCTGCTGTTGAACAGGCAGGACCCAAATCTCATTATTCATAAGTCCAAGATGCTTATCCTTATGAACACCATGTTGTCCTTCAGGATGTTAAGTTACATGTTGTGGTGTTTCATTTCAATTCTTGTCTTCAGAAAAATGTGTTGACTTGTTTCTTGAAGTGGAGATCACTTGCACTGCAGGTTAGAAATCACTTTTATTAATAGAAAAGTATGTGTTGGATCATTGTCTTGACAAAAGAGTAAAGGTGTTAAGATAATATTGTATAGATAGGTTAGAACTAGAACAGTGCCTTTTTTATAAGTGGTCATAGCAAAAATTTCCTTTAATTTCATCATTGGGATTGTCTGTTTTTCTTTCATAACACTTTCTCAAATAGGTCTGTTAGAGCCTGAGGAAGAGGAATGCCTAACCTATTTAAAAAGGCTGTGTGGATGCTTTTCCTCAGAAAGCATTTATAGATCACCTTGTAGATCAAGACACATTTTTATCCTTAAGAAACATCCTGTATTGCCTTTAAGTTTCCTATTTCAGTTGAGTCTTTCATTGTCCCAGGGGAAATGCAGTCTCTCTTTTCTGAATTTGCATGAAAATATTTTGAAAGGATGGAAAGACCTGGTTAAGGCAATGTTCTTTGTACCAGTCATAAATACACACACTGAGGCAGAGTTTAAAAAAAAAAAAGGTTTTTTTTCATAAGAGACACTTTATCTAATCTTAATGATAAGCTGATTAAAGTACTGGAATACGTGTCATGATTTTGGATTTTTCCTTTTCTTCTTTTTAATTTTTCATTTTTTTTTTTTTTTTTTTTTCCCCTTAAACTTAGCAACCTACAACACCCCCTTTTCCTCTGAAAGTCATTCTTTGGAACAGATGGAAGAGGGTTACATCCTTCCACAAGTGGGGATGTATCTAGGCAAGGAATTGGCTTTTTTAAAACATGCAGTTCTCTACAAGATACTTTAAATGGTAAACAGAACACGTATGTCCCTTGTAACGTCTCGGAGACAAAAGGAGCTCTTTGTACCCAACCAGTTTGTGTGAGTAGAAGCACTGGGTTTTACTGTCTTTTTGAGTAATACTTTTGCCTCCCTTTTGGGTGAGCCTGAGAAAAGTGCAAATTTGTCACCTTGTCAGATGTGATGGCATGGTGCTCACATTTGTTTCTCAGAGGCTTATCTTGACCTCTGCTGAGGGATCCTTCCCTTTAAAGAAGCAACTGATGCACACATCAATGTATTTGCATTCACCAGTCTTCATCCTGTTCTGAAAATTTGACAGCTTTCTGATTTTAAGCAAGAAATAATAACTTAAATAAATAACTTAAATAATAACTAGAGATTATGCCATTGTGTGACCCACACTTGAGAGTGAAATTGCTTGTCTGTTTTAGCTTGGTTTTACAAGACTGTGTTTATTCTGTGGGTATTTTGGACATCAGATAAAGGACTCCTTTGTCTGAGGAATAAAAATCTATGACAAAGCTACCAAATAATTAGCAACATCAGACAGAGTGGATCTAGCTTTTTTTTCCCTAACTTATTCCCTTTTACCCCTAAATGATTTTTTTCTCCAGCATGCTGAAACTTCTTCAGAAGATCTGCTTCTCATTTTCAGCCACTGTTGACAAGTTCAGAAACTACTTACCATCTAGAGGTGTTTTTGTGGAATGACTGTTCCAAGTTTTCTCTTTAGTTGCTACTATTTCTTGATACAAATATTGTAACAAAGTAACACTGCAGAGTTGCAGAGATTTTTGGACTGTTAGTCACGGATTTTAGGAAATACAAAGTAGAGGGCAAAAGATTTTTTCATTATTTTTTAATCTAGTATTCACAATTTCTCTTCTTTGTTCTCATATTTTATTAAACATCGGAGGAAGCTGTAGTGTAAAACATTGTGCTCTTTAAACTAGTTTCCAACCAGCCCCAGAGGTTTGTTCTCTCACATTCAGTTTTATCTTTGTGCATCCATTGTTCCCCCACTGTGTGCTTTTTCATCTTTTGATGTGTGCATGCATAGTTAAATGATATTTTCTTTTATGCATGTGGTTTGAGTAGCAATCCTTAGTGTTAGTAAGAGGAACAACTTACTTTTTAATTGCAAGGGCTTGAAGATGACTCTTAAGACCTTCTTTCCTGATTTCTGGTGGGAAGTAAAGCTTTAGATCTCCCTTTCAGAGATGAAATTATCTATCAGGCTTTGGGGAGTACAGAACAGAGTGCTTGTGCCATTGTGAAAAGGCAGCTAAGTTGTTTTTTGCTACCTCTTTAAAAACTTTCTAGACTTTTGCAGATGAAGAGTTTGCTGTTTTCTCTATTACTTTACTTCATAGACAGGATCTGCCTTCGAAAACAGTGTTAAAAATCCCACAGCAACCGCTTTCTGTAAGAGAAAGTGCAGAGTTCTTTCAGCAAAGGTCCTGAAACTAAAAAATATTTTATTAAAAAATAAAGTTTCATCCTGAACTGATCCTCCTGTGCTGTGAATTAACTACACCTTTGGGCTTATATTTGCATTAAAGATGATATGCTTACAAATTTTCTGTTATTTCTGTAGTTTTAATCATTAAGAGTATATGTAAGAGTAGCTGGACATAATCCTGACATTGAGATTTTTAAAAGGAAATACATATCCCAATCAACAATCTATATTTCAAAACTATGTTTATGGTGCATAAATATCAGCATTATATAACAAATTTATTTTAACAAATAAAATAGAAAAAATAATAAATTTGTGATACTGACATACATTTCAAATGTTCTGGAGCTGGTAGGTTCCACTAGGCTGAAACTGCTTACTACAGAACCTATTTAATTTGTATATTTTCCCCATTTATCTCATTCTAATATACTTGGAACCACTGTACATGAGCAGCATCTGCTTCATGGAATTTCTTCTCACTTCCTTGCTTGGGCGCAGCGTCAGGATGGCTCTTCAGGGAGCTGCTACCCGAGCCTGCGTGTGTAGTTGGGCTTTGGCAGTTGATGCCGACAGATTCTTTATTTCTTTTTGGCTGTTAATGCTGGTCTGGTGGGTAGTTCCAGCGAGGGAATGGAGAGTTAAAGGCGGGCCCTGGAAGGTTTTGGCAGCCTAGAGGGAGCCAGCGCCTCCAGCCGCGACTCGCTGTGCCCCTGCCACTCGCGGCGGCAGCGTCTGGCACGCTGCAGGCAGCCGGGGTTAAAGCCGCCTCGGGAGCAGGGAGCCTGCACTGCAGGGGTTGGAATGTTTCTTCCCGGTCCTTCGGTCCTCATCAGCCCTTCAGCTACAGGAGATCCACACCGGATCCATGGTAACGGGTTTAGCACACCCCGCTTCCATCAGCTGGTGACAATGGGCTGTTCTAGCTGCTGGCTGAGGAGTTGTCTCTCCTTTGCTAATCTTGGAGTTGCAGTGAGTGGAGACCCGAGTGATGAAATAAATAAATAAATGTCAGGAAATGTGATTTAATGAGGTAGGGATTGCACAGCAGGGCTTCTGCATTCATTCCTTTCCCACACGTAGCCAAGCCAGCAGGTAGCTCGGGTGCTGCACATCACCGAGAAGAACTTGTCCTTTTGTTCCTTAGGTTAATTAACCTGAAGCGAGCACGAGAAAATCATCTGAAATTAAACAACTGCTTAGCAAGTTAAGTGGTACCAATTTAGAAATTATAGTAAGAAATACATTGTAATTCCTGCTATTTATACCTCTCTTCAGAGCTGATTGTAACAGAGCCAGACTGCAGTGGTGTCCCGGCAAGAGTTCCAGATCTTAAGCAAGCTCTTTTAGAAAATAAAGTCAATCTTCTTTTCCTAAAGACCAGTGAGCTTTTAGTAGCTGTAGTTTATTAGAACCTTCCAGGAGAAAGACCAGTTTGGTGTTGATTAGAAACCCATGCTGGGAAGATTCTTGTTAAAGGGTGAGATATATCCCTTAGCTCACTAGCACAGGATCAGGCTTCTTTCTCAGGTAGTGTCACTAATTGGACAGGTTGGAGACATTTTCCTTTTCAAGATGAATCAGAATTGACAGGCTTCTGGCTATTTTACAGTAATGATTTTCTTAGCCTGGTGCTTTGATTTTATTATTTATGTGTTAAAAAACCCAACATCTTAAACTGAAAAAAAACCCCAAACCCCAGAATCTCCAATGCCCAAGCTAAATCCCAGTTTGATCAGTGTGGGAGATGCTGTGCCTGCAGAGTGGTAGCCATGTTGGCAGCTCAGGGGTTAATCTCTTGTTGCTGTAATACGCTTTGAGAGCAGCAGCTCAGTCTGCTTGTGTTAGCAAGATTAAAAGCAGGAGCTGCAGTGCCATTGCAAGCACTGAATGAGTGGGACTGTTGCAGAGTGAACTGTAGCTGAATTTTGTCTTTTCTTCTTGCTTTTTTTCCACCAGCTCCTCCCCCCTTCGTTCCTACTCTCAAGTCTGATGATGACACCTCAAATTTTGATGAACCAGAGAAGAATTCGCGGGTTTTATCCTCTACGCGCCAGCTGAACCCAGCAGGATTCTCGGGGGAAGATTTGCCGTTTGTGGGGTTTTCATTCATCAAGGCTTTGGGGATACTCAGATCAGAGTAAGTGGAAATTATTGCTCAGGTGGATAGGACTACTGGAAAAATGAGAAGGTTTGTTACAGAGAGGGTGGTGTGTGTGTGTGTGTGAGGAAACGCTGTTTTAACTGACCTGTACTCTGCTGTAGGGAAGCTGCCAGATTCGGGCTTTATCTGTTGCTGGTGTGTCTTGTGTATGTCCTACTGTTCTCTGATTATTTCTGGGATGAGGCAGAGGAAATGGGACGGAAAGAGTCATTCTAAACCTGTTATTATTAAAACTGTAGTTCAAATAGTTTGAATTAGTTGTTGTTGTTAAGCAGGGAGCAGTAGGTGATTGCATTTCTGGTACTGCAGATCCCTGCAAGGAGGAGAATACTGAGGAGTTCAGAGATGGGAAAAGGGGGATGCTGTTATTTTATTGGGTCAGAGAGTGGGCACCAAGTGCTGGGAATGTGTAAGGCTGAATCAGTGATCCATAGAAAAGGAGCTCCACTAACCTGGGAATGTGCAGTGACGGGTCAGCGAGCAAGGGAAGGAGCTGCATGGCAGCTGGCTCTGTGCTGCTGGGTCAAGTTAAATAGGAGGACTGGACATTGCTGTGTTGTGTGTTTGGAGACTGGAGATTCAGATAAAATATGCAGTGGCTGTGTGCGTGGAGGGATGGAAAGACCTCAGAGAAATGGCTTTCAATGGAAAGAAAGCATGATTTCCGAGAGAATGGAGTCAGAGGAAAAGAAGAATATAAGTAGTGCGATATAAACCGTTTGATGTGCTCCGTGGTTGGTTTCTGATGACAGAGCTGTTGAAAAAGTATTAGTACAATGTGTTAAGTTGGGAAGTCCTTAGCTCAGGACCAGGAGGCCTCTCAGGAACGCAGTGGCTTTGGCTGGCTTAGTGACTCAATGCACTGTGTTTTCATGCCAACCCTCATTCCCTGCTTCTGGTTTGCTCCCTTCAGGGACTTCGTTGTCAATCTGTCTTAATTGAGTTTCATTTTGTGTCATGGTGGTTGTGATAGTTGCTCTGCAGTAAGCTTGTCACTGAATTTGGTGATACTGTTGACATCTTTGATCTTGCTCACACTGTGAATCAAGGTTATACGATGGTTATGCCAGAAATAAAAAGGGAATCTTTGGCTGCCCCTCCTCAGCAGAGTTGCTTTTATGGCAAAAGAGGAAGGAAGGGAGAGGGTATAAAACCCCAGAAAGTGTTCTTTTGGTGAAATGATCTAATACTGTCAGCAGGATGGAACGTTAGATCCATAGATACCTGGGGTTAAAATCTGTCTTAATTTAGGAGTGAGATAACTTAGGCTGTTATCTTGTCTGCCTGGGAACTGCAATCTGTGTACCAGGTCTACGTGGCCATTCAGGTAACAGCCAGGAAAGCCTCTACAGTGACCATATATGTGTGGTGAAAACACGTATGTAATTGGGCCCAGGACTAGAGCTGAAGAGGAGCGTGGGGTAAAGTCTCAGAACAGTGGTGTGATGGTGCTGGAGGCTGAGAGAGCTGTAGCAGATGGACTGAGGTGCTTTCTCTGTGGAGCTGGTACCGAAAATGCGTATGGAAGTTACGTTTGATTTTTGGGAATAGGTGAGAAGAGGTATAGCAAACGAATATAGAGATTAATGTCCTCTGCATAAATTTTGACTAAAGTAAAATTTCTGTTTGGTGTGGCCTGTTTTTTCTTAAACTGGAAAAGAAAGTCATCTTATGTTTAGTTTTCCCCCAAATAATTTTGAGTAGATCTTAATGGTTTCTTTTTCTTGAGTGAGATCTCGATAAATGCACTTATTTTTACCAGTAAATACTTGTCTTTTGTTCTAAGAAGGTGATTTAAGTATGGCAGAGCCCTTACGGAGACTTTAAAATACCTGTATTTAAATAATGCAGTGATTAGTTTATTCTCAATACCACTGCAAATGGGTCACAAAGGTAACTTCATACATATAAAATATTGTCTGGTAAGCATTTTACTTGAGGAAATCGAGTACTGTTTCTGTCCACACTGCCTTGAAAATCAAATTCTTAGATGAAGAGCAGTAAAGAGTGGAGGGGGCTTATCTGTTGTGAGTCTTGGGATGCCTTCTCTGTAAGGTCCTAAGTCATGAAGTTTATCAGTCCAGAATTTTTTAAAAAAATCTCTTCCTGTGAAAGTCTAACCTTATGGTTGCTAAGTGATGCAGATCTATTTTCCTGTCTGCAGCACGAACCCTCTAGTGCTGCTTACAGTAAGGCCAGGCAACTGCAGAGTGCCAGTGACGAGGTCCTTGAAACTTTCAGCACTTTTAATCTGGGGCTGCCAAACTGTGAAGGTGAGGGTTATGCTCTTGCCCTTGTCCACTGGACAGTAAGAGGCTGTGACTGAACTGGGAATTTCAAATACTTCAGAGAAAAGGGAGCTAAAAAAGGAGGACAGAAGAAGAATAACAGAAGTTCTCTTTTCCACTCTCCCAATGACTTCAGGCTAGAAGGGTTTGCCTAAGTCACTTAGACCTGTTGCCAGACATTGCGTGGTTGGTGTGCAGTTTAGAAGGGTCCATTGAATTACAGTGCTCTGTCTGCTTCCCCATACCATGAGATTTGAGGAGAATTTGTGTCCTTCTAACAAATGTGAGATTCAACAAAAATGCAAAAGGCACAGCAATAATGTGTCATAGGAAGTAATCAGGAGAAATCAAGGGCATTGCTTAAGTCATGAGTTCCTGTACAAGCAAAGTGTTTAGATCTGCTCTTAGGAGAGCTGGGCTGAGGCTGCAGAGAAGGACCAGCTAACTCCTCTCATGGCCTCTGAATTCTGGATGTGGGGGAGAAAAGCCTGTCTGACTGCAAATCTGGCTGCTGGTTTGGCTGCAAGCATGTGACTGTGACAAGATAAGAGGCAACCAAGAGTTTAATTCCATTAAAAGCCAGCCCCACCTTACTTCCTGTCCCTAACCATGGCTGATCTCCAGTGCTTAGAACAAGTGACAGAAACTCTTAGCTGCCAAAAATATGCATCAAGTGGTGGAAGAAAATTGTTCTTGTCCTTTGCAGGTGACTAGCAGA
>WAAG01019992.1:0-16576 GCA_013390105.1 Tichodroma muraria
CATCCATCTTCTTAACATCAAGTACCATATCTATGAGTTAAATGTTTCTGTGGTTTGTGACTTTTAGCATGTCAAATTTTAGAGGTCAGCATTAAGAATTATCCTCCAAACACTTTACTTTTGATAGACTCTGCCTTTGTGCAAACAGGCTTCAAACCGTATAATAAAAATGGGACTCATAGGCAACTGGGGCTTTCACCTTTTTCTCTTACACTCACTTTAGTGAGTCATGCAATTCTGCTATGCTTGATTGAGTGCTTCACTGAAATCCAAGTGGATTTCATGCAGGCATACCAAGCTCTCTCTGTACCAGCTCACTCAGCCACAGATACACAACTTCACACTGCAAAAAATATATTATGGGCCTGGAACACACACCAGAGTGGACAGAAGTTATATTATAAGTTATCAGTATACAAAGAGTCTCAAAAGTGAAGTAAAAATGATACTACATGTAGCTTGGGCCCTTTCCACAGGCTCTTTGGGGCTTTCCTGGCTGCCTGGTCATTCCTGAAGTCCTTCGGTAGTAATGATTGTAACTTGTGGAGATTATCAGATGGCATTTGTGAGGCCATGGTCCTTTGTGATTTACAGCTGGGTCTACCACACACAGCAACACACCTTTTCTTTAGATCGTGGATGGGCACACGTTCTCTGTGTATAACATTTGTGCTAGCTATGCACTTTTACACTGGTTCTATGCCAACTAGAAAAGTAGAGAAAAAGCCTGATCTAGCATTAAGTTAGAGGTGCAAACCTATAAAATATTTGATCTGGCAGGTATCCTGGCAATTTGGAGTTATCTTATTAATATTTTAAAATAAACATGGGTCAGCAAAATAAGCATACACCAAATCAGTGCCTTTCATCCTACATCTGCCATGCTTTTGATTCCACAATAGGATAGGTTTGTCATTATGGTGGATAGCAAGAATGTGTATATAGTTCAGAGGTAAGTCAGAGCCTATAAGTTCTCCATAACTGTTTTTCCCACAACTGTCAGTAATATATGTCTTTCTAGGAGGCAGACTCCCAAGGTGTCTTTCCTGAGACTTTAATGGACATACACTGAAATTGCTGAACTCAGTGTGGTCCTGCTAGTTGTACCAAATAAAAGTTTCTATTGTTTTATTTTTATTATTGTTGTACAATGAGTGAACGTTATTTTAAACCCCCTCCTGTAAAATGCAATTTTCTTCCTGCAAGGGCAAAACTTGTTACATAAACTACTGCTTCACACCAAATGAGACACGCATAATTTTTTATTTATTGCTTTATCCTCAAACTTTTTTATCACACTTTTAAATTCTAATGCTGATAATACAGAATATTTGCACACAAGACAGATAAGAAGACACAGACATATGCATGTTTTCCAATTATTTAACCATAATGTGACTGTTGACTTTGTGGTATGCCTACTTGGTTTTCAAAGATTTAGGTCTGTTCCAAGATATAGAGCTTTGTCAAAAGTGGTTGTAACTTCCACAACAGGTAAAATCTGCAACTGTGTTTAGAATCCTGTTATTCAGAAAGTTTTTTAATTCCTTACTATTACAATAGATTTCTGTGAACCTCAACACAATCTCTACCCTGCATCCTTTAGCTGACAACACTGATGTTTTCAATTCAGCGTCTTGTAAGGCAGGGGCTAAGCACATGACCTGGTGTTTAGATAATTAACATTTAAAATCACTTGCTAGGAGAGGGTAATCTGATAGAGGTAAAGTATGTCCGTATATAAAACAAGCAAGCATGGGAGAGTCCAAATTAATTAGTAATTAATTACTAATTTTGAACCTTTGTGAATAGATATATTTACTGTGCTTTTAAAATATATATGATTATCTTACTTTTCCACGTGTGCTCCTTACTAGACAAGTGAAGAGAAAAAAATACTGAAATACTTGTCTTCCAGCAATTCAGATCTCTCTAACTTTATACCACAAAATGTCAATGTGTTCTAAAAATGGTCTGCTATTAATATACTGTGTGATTGTATATAAAAATTCATTAGATTTGTTTGGATTCTAGAATGAATAAGAAAGGAATTTCTCTGCAGACTTCAGTCAGGGACTTCTTCTTTTCATATTCTTATATTCATAGAAAACAAGAAAAATAGGGCTGAAATAGATTACAAATGATCATATGTCCAGTGGTTGGACCAAGACAGACTCTGTTACACCTTGATCCGTCCTGAAAATGTATTTTGTATAAGCTGTGGTGAAGACCTCCAATGATGAAGACTCCCAATCCTCCCCAGGCAATCCGTTAGGGCTGATAAAATGAATCCAAGTGAATTTCAAACTAACCCAGATGTTGTAGAATTGGCTCTGTACTGAAATCTCCAGAGGGCTTTAGTGTGAAAGAGCAACCAGCTGCGTAAAGGCTCTGAGGAACTTTCTCTTCTCTGCTCTTGGATTCTATATGTGCAAGGCTGAGAGACATTCACATTCTCAGTGGCAAAAGAATTCTCATTCTTTCCCACTTTTACAAATACAGTCTCTCTTGCTTCTACCATAAAACAGCATAATGCCACTCCTCTTTTATCTAATGATATTCCCTCTGGATTCCTCACAAATAGCTAGGAGGAGAAAATACAATTACATCCCATAATCCTGTATTAGGCTGCCAGACATTGCTTTGTACATGCAAGATCGTACATGCAATGAGTCATAAGAAAAGGAAAAGCCATAGAGGATCCTACAGATAGATATTTATTCATTTTCATCTGTACTTTTGTAAAAACTTCGAAAGCCGGAGTAAAAGATGTTCCTTATTCAGCTACAGCTCCATAGATCATGACCTATGACCACAAAGTTAGGTATTGACAACCAATAGCTTTGGCTCTATTGATGTAGCTGCCTCCTGAACGGCTCAACTAGCAAGCCTCCTTCACTAAATAAAAATAAAATAAGACACCAAAGATGACCACACCCTGATAATGATGCCAGTTGACACAGAACAGCCTCTATTCAGTGCTATTAACTATCTTAATTTTCAGAGCAGAAACCTGTGCAAGGCATCTGGGAATGATCATTGAATGGTATCCTCTAGTCACCTCAAGGAGGCATTTGGAAGATAATTGTGACTAGTATTGTTCTGAAAACGTAACAGCATAACATATGGTTAGTAGTGCCTAGAGAGCTCCTGGAGAAGGCATACGGTATTCCCATAGGTATGAAAATGTTTACTTTGCTTCATCTGAGCCAACATTTCTAAGCTGTACCTTATGGCTGTCCTAACCAGCTGGTACAGGCACAGAAAAAAGAGATGGGCTCTGGACAAGGGGGGTGGGGGGGAGAGATCATGAGGATCATTGGAGCACATTTTCTTTCCAAGGACAGAAGCTGGGTTGTAACAAACGTAATTGAGAAATTCTTGCCTGAGTTAGAGCTGACTCCCCAGGCTCACATACAAATGAAAGCCGGTGTTTCTTACTCACATCAGTGCTGTGGGCTGGGGAAACCTGCAGCCCTGGGTCTTGTCATCCACCAAGATTTTTGGACAGTCAAGTTTTGAAGCTGTGGCTTAGGATTCCCTATTGGCCTGAGTTGTTAGAGAAGTGAGACCATTCAGTTTTAGCCTTGTTCTCTTGGAGGTCCTCTACAAGCCATCAGCACAGCACATGGCCCTAGTACCTGAGGAGTGCACGCTGGCTTTTCCACCCCCCGACGTGCGTGCTCTTCCAGCAGGACATCCTGCATGCAACGACACCTGCATGTATTGCTTACCCCCAGTGCTCCCACAGGAGCTCCCTGTAAAGGAAATTCCTTTGACAGCTGAGCTCTGATTGAGGCAAAGTAAAGAGCAGCTAATGGCCTGAGACAGGTACACCACCCCTTTCTCCTGCCTCTGCTCATTCAGCCATTGTAATCAGCTATACCAGGGAAAGCCATCCTCCTCATGCACTGTGCATATAGGAAATGTTAAATTGCAAGGTTAAAAGTCAAGCAGGCCCCTGTGTCCACAATGCATCATGCCTTTGTCACTGGTTTTGATATCTTTTATTCTGTAGAATTAAAAGAGATAGAAAAAGAAGCATAGTATTTAAATTATTTACATCCTTGACTGAGGTTTTCAAAGGAATAAGGCAGGACAAACCCAGGAGCTGTATTCACTTTAAATAATTCTAGTATTCCAATTAGGAAAGCTGTGAGCTTTTTGCTTCTTAGTTGCCTGGAGACATGGAATATTTTGTGAGGTTTTTAAAAATCCCGTATAATTACAATTAAAGACTTTTATATTTACTCTTAAGGTGACACCTATGTAATATGGATGATTGTAGTTGTGTTTGTTGGGAAGAGATAGTAGGAAAGCAACCAGAATTGTTCAGTAAGCCCAACAGGTTACCTGGGAGAGAGAGACTACATGAAACCATCAGCAGTGGCTGCCTGGGAGAAACAAATGCTCCAGTAAGGCTCTGAGGAGCAATTCCCCTGTGGTGTGCTGACTCATCCTCAGAGCAGGATTAATGTCATTTGGGAAAACAAAACTAGGTAAAGATGAGAAAAGCAACAAAATGAATCACATCAGGGATATTTTTCTCCCCCTAACAAGCCTATAGTTGAAAGAATGCATTTTGCATTGATTAGGAATTCTGTAGATTGGCATGTTTTTCCCTGTCTTAGAAGAATTTATATATATGCTTTGTGGGAGAAAGACTGTAGCTTTCTAAAAGCTTCTAGAATCTGATAAGACTTCACTTCTGATTGTAGATTTTAATTATTATAAAAATGCTAGAAGTTATTTATCAGTTATCATTGTTACTATTGCTGTTTGTTTATATTACTGGATACCACCACACATTATTGAATATTATGGTATCATTATAGCATAAGTTCTAACAATATTAAAAAGTAATAAAATGAACAAAATTAACACCAACATTAACATTAATAATATGCTCCAAGGGTGAAATAAAAATCATATTGTCATCAATAAGAGAATGTTTTATTTACCAGAGGGGTGAATCAGAGTCACATGATCTAATGCTGATGAACTTCAACCCACTTTTTGAGAAATACAATTTTAAGTATACAAAGCTCGAATTGAAATAATTTTATCTGGCATAATATAAAAGATAATGTACAGATGTCGCTTACAAATTACTGTTGGGAAAGAAATGAGTCTGTGTGATCAGTTCTTGGACATTTTTTTCTTTAGACTTCTTTGTAAGTCAGTATTTTTTAAAACAAGGTATGTTCTTCATGATTGTGTAAAAATTTTCTTTCCACTTATAACGAAAGCATCCATGAAATAAAATTATATATTTTCAATTATTTTCCCATTCAATGGTTTTCTCAGGGAAATTGCAATGTTTTGTGGTCTATGAATATTTTTTTAAAAATCATTAATTCAAAAAAATTGTGTACTGATCTTTTGTTGTTATCAATGTCTATGCATATAGAGTAATTTTTGTCTGAAAATATCAAGCAATTTGGTTAAGTTAACTGAAGCAGTAAAATCTTCTATATTCAGAATTTTGGGAGTAGAGGACAGGTACAAACAAACTCTGTCAAGAAAACATATGTTTATACACGATCTATTTGTGCCACAGCTGACTGCTGTCATTTGTGACTGATTGGCCTGGGTGGGCAGCTCCCTGCTCGGGAAATCCTGCAGAGCACATGGATTTCTGGCAGCTCTTATGGAATGGAAGAAATCTTCCATTTACGTCTTCCTCCTTGACATAATTGCCAAATATCAATGGGTTTAATAACTTCAGTTGCTATAATTTTGTGTGTGGTAGGCAAAACAGGTAAACTCATAACCAATATGTTCATCCTCGTAACAATTATGGCCTTGATCTTCCTCATTAAGGTGAGCAGAAGTTCTGCTGCAGTCGTGGGAGAAGGGGATCCATGCAATCAATAATCAGGAGAGGAACACTCAAACCACTGAGATGTTGATGCTTTGATTTTCTATCAAAGGAATATTTTTACCTGACTTAAGAAAAGCACTTAAAAATATTTAGCACACTTTTTAATGGTAATCAAACATACACTTAAAAAATTTGGGAATGACAGTCTATAACAGGAATTTTACATGCTAAAATTAGTAGAGCATATGAACATAAATAAATCACTACCATATAAATCATTTACATCACCTGTATGACGTAAAAGGAAATAGTTCTCTTGCTTGCATTTATATCCTTCTAATATTATCAACACATTGCTTATCTAAGTGTGATTTTCTTTTTATCACATTAAAAAAATAATTTTATTCAGGCGAGGATTTAAGAAAGCGTGCTTTTCATTGGATATAGCTCTCCTGCATGAGAATCAACATCTGAAATGCTTAGGTACTATGTTTCTCCTCTGCACAAAAGGTCTAATATAATAAAACATTATCATATGCAATCTTATTCTGTTGCATGATGATGTTTCATTTATTAAAATATTAGTTCTTTGGGATGTTAAATTTAATATATGTTTTAGTAAATAATAGTAATGTGTGTAGCTGTAGACTGGTTGCACCTCAGAAAGCATGTATATGCTAGAAAGTCGTATCTACTATGCAAACTCCAGCTTTTAATGTATCAAAATAAATATATCAACATAAGTGTTGACGTTTCCTCCAGTTTTAATGAGGAAAAGAAAATAATAATACATAAGAAGAAAGAAGGCTTGACAGGTATATTAGCAAATGGGCTTATAAAGAAACAGATGTAATTTTGTTTTCAGCAGGGATTTAGAATAACAAAAATAACTTGAAATTAAGAAATTCATAGTCAAGTTCAAACATTCATAAGACATATTCAAAATCTTAAAACATGTCCTTCATCTGTTGGACATCAGTATGGTCAGTGCAAAACATTTCATGGATGGTTTTATGTCATTCTGAACAACTATTTAAACTTGGTATTTAAAAGGAAAACATTCTCTGTAGCACAACAGCCAGCCAAACACCGTTGAAAAGCAAGTGAGAGCAGTTCTTCTCTGCCACACAATATGTGCAATACCCAATTTATGCTAAACCAAAGGGCCAGCATAAATTGGGGGCCACAGAATGGGATGAAGCCATCCAACAGCCCAGGGACATACTCATGACCCTCATATACTTTCAATTCTTTAGACACCATAATAGATGTTTTTCCATTGTATCAACTATTGTTGAACTAACCTATTGCAACCTTTTGCAAATTCATTCACTCTAGTATTAGTCACTACCAGCGTTTGTGCCTTTGATTCATGCATTAGGTCACATAGCTCATATTTTTGGAGATGTCTTAGTTTGTCTTCTGCATCTTCTCTTCTCTGCCTGCCTTAAATCAGAAGCCATATGGGCAAACAACAGTGATTCTGTTTAGATACGAGGATTGTTCAGCTACCTACTCCAGTCATCTTTACATTCCATGACTTCAGCTTCCCCTCAAAGAAACTTAAAATTCCTTTCTTCATCTTCACATAATCTACTTCGGGGATAAGTCTTGACCAGATTTGGTATATTTTGCTCTAGCCTAATTATGTATTAGCCATATATGTATGTCTGTGTTTAAAAATTAGGTAGTGTAAGAGTCTTCCATATCTCTGCTGAGATATATCTGATTGTAGCACTTTGTGTGGTGTTAATATACATTAGCTTGGCGCATGTGAGGCTAAATTTAAAAAGAATAAATTAGAGTCCAAGTATGAAAACATCACGCAAAGGTAGCATCAAAAAACCAAAAAGTTAGAAGGTGTATGTTGAAAGCTATGGGAAACAGCAGAATAAATACTTAGCTCTTGTTAAGCCCAGAATTAGAATTCTTGTATGGGAAATGAAGCTGAAGAAATTAAACACAGAACTGAAAGTTGCATTTGTTTGGGCCACTTTTGCAGTATATGTATAATAAATACCAAGTAAATATAAACATGCTTTATTTTTATATAAATTTATGTATTTAGTGATGTACTTGGCAGTGCTAGGTTTAATGTAGGAATCAGTGATCTCAAAGGTCATTTCCATACTAAATTATTCTGTGATTTTATAAAGATTCCTTTAAAAGCACTCAAAAGCACTTTCAGCCACTGGAAATCAATGGCTCTTCAAGGGATGAAAATGAAACGCGTGGGAATGTGTGCCATCTGGTGACACACAACATGACACTTGTTGAAACACGTGTTGAAACCGATGCATAAAAATGTTTGTTGATATTCATTCATAAGCCCTGCAGTTCTTCTATTTTCACTGTCAAGATGAAGTCATGGTAGTAATGTGCAGAACTTCACTACAGCTTATTTAAGTAGGCAGCAATAATTCAGGCACAAGAAAATTTTTGTCTCTCCCTACCTTTTAACAGGGAGAACAATTCAACACTGTAATACTCCACAACATAAAAATATCACTACATTGGTAAAAAATACTAAACTATACCTTCTGTATCTCTTTTGTCTGCTTTTTAGTCATGTTATCAACTCAAAATAGGGAGTTAATTGTATTGTTAATTACTACATAAGGCATGCAACCAAGAAAAGTTTGAATTCTATAAGAAAATATGAGGACATGGACATATTCTTACAACTTAGGAGGGTGTTGGGGAACAGAAAGATTTTCTCTTTTTAGCATTAATTTTTCAGCACACCTATGTGAAACAAACATCGTCTCTTGCAACAGAGTAACGCATTGCATTGTTGCAGGTTTCTTCTCCATTTAAGTGAATGCCAGAACCACATCTACTGAGTGCTTTTGGTAATGGAAAGGGAGAGGGGAGCAGGCAGTGGATGGTCTCTCCTGCTGCAGCTCTCTGTGGTAAATATTTTACAGTGTCATAATTTTTCAGTGTTACTTTAAGACAGTAAAGAATGGGTGAGGCTGATAGAGAAAAATATGATCTGGTCCTCTTGCTTGTCATGCACCTGGCTTGATCAAGGCCTGACCACTGAGTGGTGTCTGAAACAGAGGTCTCATGGTCCAAAGGTGTTTCAGTGAGGCACAGAGGAACACCTCGCCTCTGCACCAGTCACATTCCACTGTGAAAAACAAGCCTCATTACAAATCTGGTACATCAAAGAGATGAGAATGTGCACAAGAATCTTCTGATGAAGGTCAGAGAGCTTCTACTGCTCCTTCAGTACGTGAAGAAGGACCAAGGTGATTATTCTACTTCTTTCATTGTCTATAAACATTGACCAAAAGTAACAGAGACCCTTATCAAGCTCCATTAACGTATTAACTTACACACCCCTCAGGATGCAAACAAAGGGGTGCATGGGACATGCAATGAATGTATGATCAAAGTCCCACACCACACCTATAACGTGGTTGTTCCATTCCCTTGGGATGGGCCAAAATTTATTGTGTAAAAGAGGGATTTTCAGAGCAGAAAGAGCTGGAGGGGGAAAACACCACCGCCTGCTCAGGATCAGCTGGCACACTGTCCCTCCTCCTCCTGTGAAGGGACACCTGTAGGTGAGCTTTACAGTGTTAATTACTCCAACAGTGTTGGAATATACCCAGGAGTATCTAGTGCTATTAGACCTGTCATACTGTACTTTCTGTCACGACACACGCCAACACTCTGTAGTTAGTGCATTTATCACCAGTGACCCTGAACCTGCTTTCCAGTTCTTCAACAAACCACAGTTTGTAAATCTACATCATGCAAAGTCCTTGTTGAATGTGATCAGACCACAGTACCAGACTGATAAACTGTGTATTTGTGCATCTGTGCTCATGCAAGTTCTTCTTTTGACCTTAGCCAGAGTTATATTGTTAAATTGGCTATAATCAGAATTTAAACCCAGCAGCACCCAGTCCCTCTGACCTCTGGGAACCAGACGGAATGCAAGGGGGTTTATTTTCTGCTAAATTCCTACACCCCTAATGAAACACACTCCTACTTGACTAATATAATCTGAAAAATCTGAAGTTTTTCAGATTATATTTCTCAGTTTTTCTTTTTCCACATTATTATCCTTGTCATCAGGCTCGCAAATTATCCAATTTATGCTCTTTGGGTGTGCTGACAGGGTCTCTGCAGACTGTGACACAATGACCCTTCGTTCTTAAGCCACTTGGTGTGTATGTGCCCACATTCCTACTGCTCAAAGCTCATACCTCCTGCAGAAGGCTGACTACAGCCACCCTCTCTAAGGACCCAGAAGAAAACTAGCCTCTGTTAGGAGAGAACTAATTCACTCCAGAGACGGGACCACAAATAGCATGATATAAACACAGGAAACTGACCAGGAAACTAGCACTTATGCAGCAAAACAGATATAAAAGTGAAATGACAGAGTAGAGCCATTTAGTGGATTTTTACATGAATGAACACCTTCAACTAGTAAGAATGAATGTGAGGAGCTCCTTAAATTTCCCTAGTTATTTGTTTATAACAATCACTTTATGTTTAGGGGCAAGACTTTTCCTCAAAAGGGGAAAAACAGCAAATACAAACCCAAATCTTAAAGACCAATCATTAGATTGATGTATATTATGGGGTAGCATTTTGTTTTTCTCTGCAACACATAGCCCAGGATTTGCACAGTTAGTACTTGAGATGCTTTTAAATGGCATGTCCATTGCATAGAAAGGCACCTGCCTGACGAGGTATGAGCATTTTTAAATAGAAAGACAGAAGCTGTAATACTCAGTGATGCAAAAGAATTTGTGTGGACTTTGCCCAAGGCAATATCTTTGACCTAGATTTGTTGCCTTTGGTTTTTAGACAAATTGTATTTTCATATTCATAATCTCTTGCATGCTGAGTTTTTTAGCTTTGGACAGTATCATCTATAAATAACTTCAAATCAATAAGCACAACTAGATAGGTATAACTGGTCAAAAAGGAAATGGGATACGTTTGAACTGCAGAAATAAACAAAATGAGGAACCTACCTAGTAGCTCTGCTTAAGAAATTTAAGAGCTTGCAATGACTGATGCCATGACAAAACTGAGCTGACAATTTTATGTCAGTGAGATATTAGTTTGTCTTAAATTATTCCAGACTAATAAGCACATTAATATCATATTGCTCATTTATCTATGTCTACAGGTTAAAAGAAAAAGGAAAAATAATATCAAAAGGTGAAGGCAAAATACTCACAGGAGTAGCTCCATTTGGCTGTAAGAACACTGTTTCCTGTCTCTTTTTACTTTAGAAAATAATTTTTATTATCAGAAATTTAAAAGGTCTTCTTTATTCCAGTGGCACCACACCTTTGTAGCTTTGAGGTCAAAGAAGCAAACAGCTGCGGCAAATGAATCCAAGCAACTAGTCTGATAGCTCCTCATGGGGAAGAAATGGATTGTGGCAAGGCATCTGTAGAATTACCCTAAGGCCATCGCTATATAGTAGCTTAAAAATGACACACAGTCTTGCAGTGTTCAAGTGATCACTCAGATTAGGTTAAAAGAAAGATCGTTCTTTGTAAGAGAACAACAAATGGCAACCAAAGAATATTGGTGCTTCAGCAGAAACACAAGTACTTACGCTGCATTTGCTTACACCCACAGAGAGGAGAGAAAACCTTTTAGCACTCTTAAAAGTGAGAGACGAACAGCAACTGCGTGGAGCCAAATGTTGCAGAGATGGTGGCAATGTGTGAACCGTCCTTCCCTCGGCAGCGCAGCCCGACCCCCGTCACTGTGGGGCTCTGAGCAGGCTGCCAGCCCTGCTGTTCCTTTGTGCTTGGGAAGATGATGGGTTTGCGACGCAAATTAAGGTCAGCAGTAAACCACCACACCAATCTCCTTCTGATCACCTGCATCACTTTTTCTCCTCTGAGACCTGGGGTCTCCTTGATGGAAAGTGCCCTCACTTTTACGATGGCTGCCCTTTGTGACTGTGTCAAGGCACCTGCTTTTCTGTAGACACCTCCTGTCTGAATCAGTATAGCCCAAGGAGATCACAGAAGTCAAAGAAAAAGAGGACTGAGTACATATTTCCACCAAGGACCCAGCATTGTTGAAGTATAACAACTGCAGAATTACTCAGCTTGCTCGGTCAGGACTGTTCTCTTTCTTCTTTCCCCAAAACAGATCTCCACGTGTTTGGGGGCTGGAATCGGCCCTAAGCAGAAAACCCTAACAATCACGCAGATTGAAGGGCACAATTGAGGTTTTTGCGCTTGCTGTGGTTTATCATATTCACCCCATAGAAACACAGCATTTTCTGGTTTTGCCAGAAGTGCTTTGCTGTATTTGCAGGAAGCACTGCCATCAGCAGGAGCCACAACCCTGTGATGCCTGGAAAGGCTATGCAATGCAACACCCAGTAACGGCAGGGCATGCAGCAGAGATTTTGCCAGTCTGCAGAGGGCTTTTGGTGCTGATCCCTCAGTAAATGGAGCTTCTTTTAAATCAGAAGAATCTTGGAATAATAACCCTACAGCATATTTTTTACATCATAACGTTCTTGGAGAAATACACCTACAGCGGACACCTATACTGAGATCAGCCTGTGGCACTAATCTCTGGTATTAGCATAAATGATAGCTGAAATGTAGTAAATTTTATCTCTAAGAAAGCAGAAAATAGACTGTATAATGTTCAAAAAAAACCAAAAACCTAAATGCCCCTGATGCGTTCATATTAATTTGCTCATTGACAACTAGAGCTTTTTTTGCTAATTAACTATGTGTCATTTCAGCAAAAGATTTCCTGTAACAAACTGAAGAAAACTTACCCTAGAACTTCATCTAAAAAGTAAACACTGGAAGTAGGAAAAAACCCAAGAACCTATACCCAGATAATGGATGAAGAAAAAAGTCAGGACTATCTTTAGTTGATAGTTTAAAAATCATATTGAATACTTTGCCTAAATAACAATAATGTGCTATCCTGAGAGCACATAAAACCCCCATGCTAAATGGAGAAATATGCATATTTTTCATGCATTTTTAAGAGGATTGACTATGTGGGGGGAGGAGGAGAAACACTAAAGGAGCTTCAGCTGAGAAAGGAATTACTGGTAATTATCTTGTATTGTCACCAAAACCCATATGTAAATATCCTATAACGAACTTTTATAGATCCTGAGGTTAGAAAACTGTTCAGCTTCAGAAACTGAGTGTAAAAGAGATCTAATCTGTGTTCAGCTATTCCAGAGCCAATTTCATTTAAATAACTAGATCTATTTGAACATATACTATGAAAATTATGAAAGATTTGTTGAAGTCATAGGATTGCTGTTTTCTTAATGAGCATAATTAGCACTAGAATGAAATGGAATTGCAGGAGTCTCCATCATGACTGAACAATCATGTCTACTTCTGGTATCTAAAACTGAACCAGGATTTTTGCACTGAAGTAACTGGATGAAATTGTGCGGGCTTATTAAGCAATTTAGCCTAGTTTATTTCTTTGTTGTCCTTACATATTTATATCAGTATATGAATATTTAGCTTTAATGTAAAGCAAGAGATATTTCTGTTTCCTATATAATACCCAATAAACCAGTTAGCATATTGTAGCTATAAGCTCAAATCTTGTTTCAAATTCATCTTTCTTAATTTGATTAAAGAAGCTTGCTCTAGAGGCAAACATAAATCTTACCTCACAATGTCCTTCCTGATCTAGTGATTGTTCGAAATGTGTCAAGAAGGAATTACTTTTGCTCATAAGAATTCACTTTCGTCCATAAGGAATCTCATATTTTAATACTTTTAGGTTGACACTAATATTTGAGTTAGATGCCAGAATCAACAAAATAGATTTTCTCCTTCAGCAGGGCCAAAAGCTTGACAGCCTGCCAGTGGCTGGGGAGTAAAGCAGGTCAGGTATGCTCTGATGGAATAGACCTTGGTGTTTGAAATGCTACTCTGCTGAACACAGCATATTTCATTTAAAATACCTCATATTTTAATTTTTACTCTATTGAAGATTAGTTCCAAGGGACACCCATCTCTGGATTTGGCAGGTCCATCCCAAGGCAGACTTCTGCAGCTGGCCGCTGAGTGGTAGCAGAGAAGCCCACAGATCATTCTACCAGCCTCCAGGTTCTGATAGCTTTTGGTTAACTGGCAGGTTCATTTATTTTTTGGCTTTTATATTGAGTTAAGGCCCAAACCACATAGGTACATGGTCACGTAGTGGGCTAGAAGTGCTTACTCTCTTTAACTCACTTTTTACTCACTGAACTCAAGCTCTGATTAAACAGAGGTCACTTTGAGATGTATAAAGGACAGCACAAACAATTAAAATTCTACAGCTGAAAAGAACAACAGAGATGGAGAATAGAATGAAAGACGACTAAGGAAAATAAAATAAACAGAAAGGAAGAATAAGACATTTTATGAATCCTTAAGCAGCAATACCATGACTGATAGTAAAACAAATATTATTCTATAATTGGGGAGTGGTGCATTGAAAGTAGAAAAGGGTGTGTTTTTTGGTGTGTTTTCACTTGACAGACTACCTTCTGTCAAATTCAATGTAAACCCACAATTGTGCAGGTATTTTAATATGATTTGTAGAGTTCAAGTCTCTGCAGTTTTTTTCTGAATATAGTTGCTAGGCATGGATATATTTGAAAATTCTGATTTTTACTGCAGTGGGTCTCCAGGAGGAAACAAAGCAAAGTGCTCAAACAGTTAACAATTACTTTATTTCTTTGCTTTTATTTACGAAAGAAAGGTTAAAAAAAGTCAAGCCCTACAGGCAGTAGGACCTTCAGGATCTCAGCATACAGTGCTGCCTTGTGCAGCATGAGGACAGCCAGAAACAGGCACTGAGAAGGCACAAACTGCCCCTATTCATCTGAAACCAGGCTCTGCTAGACTAAATGCTAGAACTCTTAACCCTTTAATCACTAAGGGGAAACATCAGGAAAAGCAGGCTGACCTACATGTTTTTTTTATCTGAATGGAGTTATCACTCAAATAGGCCCGTGTGTTTGAAAAACAAAAAGTCAGGTGTTCTCTCAGGGGTCTTCATTTTACCTGGGTCACTGGGTCCATCCTCAGCAACAGTGGGGAGGATCTATATTAGAGTGGAGTATTTTGTGTCCAATCTGCTTTAACCTGGGGAAGCTAATAAACCACTATAATTAGAGAATTCTATCCCCAAAGACAGAAGTTCTTATCCACATCTGAGCAGGATTGTCTCCTTTTCTTACACCTTCTTTCTTCCTCTTCTATTGTCAAAAGCCAAAGGCAAGTCTTCCTCCATATGAAACAGGGATGTCTTAAGGAGGAGTTAGTAGTTTAAGAGACTGGCTACCCTGTAAAGCTCTGCAAAAGCAGTGCTATGCAAACCTCTAAAAACTAGTCCCAGCATTTGACACTTGTCACCAAATCGTCATGGACCACCAGGAGGCTGGATGCAGATGCACTGCATTGCCTATGAGGCATTTTCACCCTCACCTTCCTTTCACCTTCCAGATGCAGCTTCCAGCAGCACTGCCTGCACACAGGCATGTCTTGTATCATAGACAGGTCAGCAACTAATGTCAGCCCCCAGCTTAATCCTACAAGCCTTAACTTAAGGCTTCAGAAGAATGATACCTGTTAAAGGAAGCCCTAAATGAGAAATAGTTTACTCATAGGTCACACAAGCATCTAACCGTCTAGACAGATTTTCTGTCTAGATAAAAAGAGACTCCATAGAGAATCACTATATGAAATGAAGATACCTGTCAGTTTCTTGTAGAAACTTCCATGTTTTGGCAAGTTGCTGTCTGGTGTATCATGATTTGCAGGTAGGTAAACCAGTTTTAAGTCAGAAATACATGCTGTAGTGTGGATACTCTGACCACAGGTCTTGTAGGGATTAATGAGATATTTTTATTTCTGCTATGTTAGAGAAAAATAGATTGCAGCTTCCTTATTTGTGAATACTATCCATAGGGAGAAGGACTGTTCACCTTTAAGTCTTACAGTGGATAGATTGTGCAAAATGACTGAGACTTACATGCTCAATTTAAAAGAATTGATCTTCAGAAAAACAAAAGGATTTTCCTTTGCTCAAGGGAGAGTTAGCAAATGGAATTAGACACTGAAAAGACTGATTAGAACAGTCAGTAGAAATCACTTCAAAATAGATGGAGGAAAGAATTTAAGAAAAAATGTGAAGTATAACTGCTGGCTACAATTACAGATAGGATGCCTTCTTTCTTAAGCTTTTTTGTTCCCTATACAACAGTAAAAACACTAAATAGATTCACCTAGCACACTCATGTAAATTAAATCAAATTGGAAGTTTCAAATTTCCCCAAATTTAGGGAAGAATTAGTTATCTGGTATAATAGCTAAGAAGCTAAAATCTATTTGTTTGTTTAAATATTTGTATTGTCTTCAGTAGGGACTATCACACACACATCTAGCTACTATTAGATTACTTTATTCCAGATTGTATGTATTCTGGAGTCCCTAGTGACAATAATGAAATTCAACCACAAGCTATTGTTGAACTGTATATATCCCCATCTTAAAAAGTTCAGGCTGGTAAAGCCATAATTATTTTTTAAAAAAATAATGTTACCATCCCAGCCTGTGAAGTTTATTCAAATCTTCTCTCTTCAACATCAAGTTAGTCATGACCATGTTTCTAACTGAGTAGTTTGGTTTCCTTTCTCAAAGAACAATGGGTAAATTCACTGCTGATACAAATGGAGATGTCTGATGTAAACTAATGATGGAATTTCTCTAA
>WAAG01019994.1:15023-25685 GCA_013390105.1 Tichodroma muraria
AAAAAAGGCAACTAGAATGGGTTTTAAGTGTTTAGGAAAAACTTGCTAAACAATTTTGGGTTTGACCCAAAAGAAATAATTGAAACATAGGAAAAAATTTATGAAATATGACTTTTCATTCCCTGGGCAGCAGAAGTAATGATGTGAACTGCTTCTTATCTGCAACTAGGGTCTGAAAATAAAATTCAAGTGTAGAAGGTCAGTTGAAAATTAAAAATGCAGTTTATTAACTTGATTTTATCAGAACGCTGAGGCTGTCTCGGAGGATAATAAAAATTAAAAAATGCTGCACAGCCAGAATTACCAAAGCTTCAGGTTCAACATGGGTCTCACTATATTGGTTGTTTATTTTGAACCCTAGTTCCCATAGCTATTTATCATCTCAGCTTTAATTAAGATTCCATGATTTTGTCTTTGAGCAAAGGGGGAAATAAGCTAATCTCACAAAGTCCCATTACTCCAGGAGCTGGATCTACAGGAAAAAACCATTAGATCCTGTTAGACTATTGATAAAACTGTGCCAGTTGGAATGCTGAGTATGGGAAGAGAATTTTCTCCCAGTATCTAGCTCAAATGTGAGTCCAGTAAATATGTCTTTGAACTGACTAGAAAGCCTTCACAGCCCTGAGGAATGATTTGGGACATACCAGTATCTAATAAAATACAAATCAAACATGTGCTGTGAGGTCTGAAGAGAGACTTAATAAGGCAGTATCCTGACTTTTGTTGCCACATCAGCTACTGTTAACTCGAAAGTCATTGCTTTTTACTGGTGTTTACTCAGTAATAATTATCTGTCTCATACCTTTAGGAAATTGCAAAATAACTTGTATTTTACTGATGGTGATGCTGCGCAACAGAGGTACAACATGAGGTCTTAGGAAGGCCATGACAACCCTGGAAAGAAAACTCCTTAGAATCCAAACTGTAACCACATTTAATAATTATGAGCTGAGGAATGTTATAAGAAGAGTCTGTGTATTTTATAAACAATTCTTTTCAGCCTTAACTTTATATTGTGAACAGCTGTATTGATTTGATTGGAAGTGTCAAAGGTATGTATGGAACTGTAGGAAGGCAGGGATGTCTGCAGGAAAAGCTTTGGTGTTCTGGGAGAGAGTAGTTTGTTAAAAAGAAGTTAAAGGTATTCTGTGTTATCAAAAGGTCATGGTAATGAGCAGTGGTTTGAATTCGTGTGAATCCACTGACAGTTCTAATTAAGCTTGTGTGGGAAGGAGCAAATGTGTGGATGACTTTCTTGCTGTTCTATAGTATATGAAATCTGTGTTTTATCTTTAATTACTTCCTGAAGTTAATTAAATAGTTCCCTAAGCATCATGTGGAAGATGGTTTTGGTCTGAGACTTCTTGTGCTTGGTGTCAGGGTTGATATCTAAGTTTCTTATCAAGTTCAGTAAGATAGTGAATTAAATAGTAAGAATATGAGCAATATAAACTGGGCCTAGATGGACCCATGCATAAATCTAAATCTGGACAGAGTGCATGAAGTCAGCAAAGCCTTGTAGAGGCACATGTGTCTTCTTAAGATGAAGGCCACGACTCACTACGAGAGTGCTCACAGGATTTTTTTGTTTTCCTCTCTAGATTTTGTTTTTATACAGAACTGATAACTCTGTGTGTGTGTGTGTGTGTGTGTGTGTGTGTGTGTGTGTGAGCACATATGTGGGTGTGTGTTTGTTTCGTTGTCTTAAATATCAAAATCTGGTCCTGAGTAATTCTGAACATGTTGCAAAGGTATTACATTTTCCACTGTTGAGCAATTCTGGTTACATCAGAGAATTTTCCTCAGAGATCCTTCAGTCAAACTCAGATCACTAATAGAGCACTAGGCTTTGGTCTAGGAAAGCACTACATTGTCTGAGTAAAAAAAAATGTACTAATCTTGAATTTAATTATTCTAATCTTGAATCTAATAATTGACGGCATCTCCTGGCCTCAGAAATCCAGTGACAAAGATGTAAGCATCACACTGCTTTAAAAGGCTAAAAACAGTATCATAATTCTGAAATTCTCCCATGACAAGGAGCAGCACATCCTGAAGTACAACAGTAAACCTCGATCTCGAGAATTTCTCCCGACAGTTCTCAAACCTGCTCTACTCCTTTCCTCCATAAACTTGTTTTCAATGAAAACAGTCTATTAAACCTTTCCCCATCCTGCTGGGGTGATGCTTATCTGTCCTGCAGAGCCAGGCCCCATGGTAGAGGGGATGAGCTGAAGCTCTGGACCATCAACCAGGTGAAGACCTTGCACCAGCACTGCTTTTGCCATGGTAAATTCATGGCACTGTGGAGAGGCTGGGGTGGGCCCCCCAGGGTCGTGGCATGGTCCAAGGGACTGAGGTGGTACCAGGAATATGTCTAGCCCATGGATGAGCATAAGCAAGGAACCAGCTCAGGCAGTGGAAACCCTAGCAGAGCCTTTACTGCTGAGTATTTAGTTTTTGCCTATCTCAGTCATGAATCATAAGTTGCCTCTGTTCCATTTTTAGCAGATAAAAAGAAGAGAAGGAAACCTTATGCAAAGAAACTAATTATGCAGTAACTCCATGACATCAGCTGCTATTTGCCAGCATAGTGCATAGCAGGTGAGGAGAGGAGCTACTCCAGGTAAGGGAGTGTTTCAGATGTCTGTTAGCTACAGTGAGAAGCTGGAGCTGAAGGACATGCACAGCTCTCAGAGCAAGTTGTAGCTGATCACTTCACGGGTTGAAATTTTAGCAGCGTTGAAAAAGCAGCACGGGACCTCTGTCCTGTGTAGAAAAGGTTGCTTTGAAATCCACTGCAAGCAATAGGCTGCTAAATGTAGCTGCAATAGTTGCAATAGTTGCCTCCCCAGCTAAGGGATAAAGGGCTGGATAGTGGAATGACACCTGTCTAAAAGTACTCTAAGGCCCAACTTGCCCAACTCCTCTCCAATGATATGAAATATGCTTTGTTTGAATAAGGATTTGTTTCAAAAGAGAACTGTAGAGACTGAAAAATAGTTACACTTGATTCCAGTTCTTTACTGAGATCTGACAAGCTTACTGTGCATAATATTAGAGATTACATGTAATATAAAACCAAACAAATATCACAGGAAAGAAACTTTAGTTTTCTGGTGTCTTGGCAGGAGAGTTAAAAGACTCCAATCATAAACTTGAGGGGGTTTAATGAAAATCTTTTGTGACTGAAACTGTGTTGAATAGAACCTGCTGCTCTGGGAAACCTTCAATTGATTTTATTTTCTGGTGTATGTACCAGCGTTGAAGTGAACTCTTGCAGTTGTAGCTCCTGAAACATGGCAGTATTTCTGCAATACCTGACTGTGTTCCTAAAGCTTCTGTAACAAATACAGGGTGTTTCAGACTTCTGCACTGAACCTTTACCATAAATAATTTCAAGTAAGGAATAACATTTTATCTTGTCAAAATGATAAATGTAAGTTTTAAATGAGCTTCAAAAAACACCTGTCTCAGAACTCATGGATTTAAAAAAACTCTTGAGATAATTTTGTAAAGTTGCCCTTCCTGTGTTTTGCAACAATTACTAGAATGAATTTCTCAATTCTCAATCCCCCTTTCAGTCTCCCATCTGTCACTTGTTGCCTCTTCAGAGCTCTTTTGACTTCAGTGAGGCATGAAATTCAGAAAGAATTGCAGTTAAGTCTGTTTAAAACAGAATTGCAACTATTTGTGCCAAGCCATAAGGAGAGCAAAAAAAAAATTAGTCAAAGAAATTCTCCACAAGTGAAAGTAGAAAAAAAACTTGATCTGACAAAGCTTTTGAAAGTTTGAATGTTTGCAGTTAAGGAGGTAAAGTGAACAATATTTTGTTTCTTCCATCTGTTTGACAACGGAATAATAACTAATTATTAGTTATTCTTACTAATAATTAGTTATTAGTAAGAATAACTAATGTCAACCATAGTAAAGTATCATGAGGCAATGGAATGAAAAATATTAAGTTTTTATAAGGCAACCCAGCTACTACCTCTTTACCATAACTGGCAAACACAGGTTTTGGAGTTTTGTTTGGGTTTTTTCCTCTCTCAACATGTACTTCACTAAGAGATAGGATGAACAAAACTGAAATGGTGAATAACAAAACTGTAGGCAGTGACAAGAGGAAATAAGTCTCCAGAGAGACCATGTATGGAGTCGCATTTAACACAAAAATCTAATTCTGTGGCATGTCTTGAAATGATTTGTTCACTGGCAATGGGAAAGGCAAATAATCTACTGTATCATGTTGCTAAGTTTGGTAATGCTAATAAAAAGGTTTTGAAGCATAATTACCACTTGCATGAGTAGGGCTATTGACCTCACTGGGTTTAATTCAATGAAGTGCTTCATTGAATGAGTTAGAATTGCAAAACAGAGCCACTTGTTAGATTTAAAAATGGGGTATTTTGCGATGCTACTTTTTTTTTTTTCCCCCCCAAGTAGCTTACAAGTTCTCATCTGGGCCTGCATAAATCTCATACTTCTGGAAGCACTGAAAAAATTACATTACAAGAACAATAAACAGTAATTTTTAATTTTTGTGTGAAATCACTTCATAATTTCCTGTCCAGAGACTGACATTTACTGACATCATCATTAAACATAGGTTAAAGCTATGTCTGTTTTGTTCAGTTTTATTAGTAATAATAATAATAATAATAATAAGATTTGTCTGCCTGGTTAAGTATCAGTTGTCTTAATGTTCCAGATGTTTGTAGTGGAGAAGGACTTGTCTGAATGGACGTGGTGATGACACAGAGGAGGAAGAGGTGGCACAGAGCTGCCCTTGATGCATTCATGATGTCCAGTGGGAACAACGACAATACCACACTGGTTATCGGCAAATTACAGAGCTCAGCAAGCAAATCAGCCTAACTGGCAGAGGTCTTGGAAAAGTAACCTGAAATCTGCCTTGCGTGGCTCTAGAGGTTACATGGCTATGGATCACATCGCTGCTGAAAGAGGTCAGTAGAGAAATGTCCCAGGAAAGAGATTTTGCTTCTGCCTAGCGCTTGTAACGTGGTTTTTTCAGCCTTTGGCTTGGCTGAGTAGTTCTATTGGCATCATCTGGGTCTAACTGTTTAAGTTTTTTATTTAAGGAGTAAGAATTGCAACTGGTGAATCTCAACTTGGCGAGAAATTTCCAGATAAGAATGTAGTAATGGCATCAGCCCTGTAACTGCAAGAGGATAAAGCAGAAGGCACTCTGGGCCTTCTCTTGTGCTTGCTGCTGGATTTTTGCAGCAGGCTCTTAGTCGCCATATGTTTTTGGTTTTTTTTGTCTTGGTGTGATTTTTTTTTAATTAATATTGGTTTTGTCTGATTATGACATACTAGTCAGATTTATTTTATTTTTGTATTAGAAGATAAGGACAGAACTGTATCAATTGTGCAATTTATGAAGCTTTAATCTTTGTAAGGAGATAGAAGTCACAGATGCTACAAATGTCCTCAAGTTAGATTCCTAAATGGATTTGTGTATCATATATCAATCAGACATTTTATCAGACAGAAAATCCCAACAATTTCCTGATGCTATGAGTACTCAAAGCTTATTGACATCCAGATGCAGTCAGAAAACTGGTTCTGGTAATATTGCCTAAGAAACCAGGCTGACGGCATCTTTCAATGCTTAAGACTTTCAAGCATTGTCTTGTCATCTTACTGTGCCCTGTAAAGAACAAGGAGGTGCAGAGGTGTCAAGAGGCAGCTGTGCCAGCCCCAGGGCTCTGCAGGGGCTGCGTGGAGCTGCCAGACACAGAGGAGCCCTGCCTGTTGTACCATGCCCTGCCCTGTTGCAACACTGGTTGCGTGCGTCCACCTGTGCCATGGTTCTGAGTTGCTCTAGATTATTCCCTGACCAATATCAAACCATTTTGTGTATCCTTCAAGGTGTGCAAGGGCAGTTGAGGGGATCTTTCAGTATTGGTGTGCGGTTTTATTTCCAGGTGTCGTGGCACATTGCTACTCAATCCCACATAGGTATTGCTCGATAGGGTATAAAGAAGCAAACACAGAAATGGGGTTCTTCTGCGGAAGGATTTAGGAAATTTAGTCCACAGCCAGTGCTGGTGAAATGTGGATGACTCAAAAGACACCCTGGGGGTGACTGACCAGCTGATGGCTGGTACTTACTCTTGCTTTGTTGTTATGGTGTCTTCCTATTTGTTCATGAAGTCGTCCACGTATCCAAGGCAGGAACTGCCTCCAGCGCCCATGTGTCCACATACATCAGATAAAAATATAAGTCATAGATGGTACACAGAATTTATGAGATGGATCTCTGTTGTAAGGGAAATGAATTGTGAGAATGAAAAAGGGTTTTTTTACTGTGTACTCCATTACTGGCATGCTCTGCTGCCAATTTAAACATTATTAGAATCTTGGGTTTTAACAGAGGAATAGACTTAGGTTCCCAGTTTTTTCAGCTTGTTTGACATCAGTGTTTGTCCACTCAAAACAAGCATAAAGCTACCTGGTGTCTTTGTTTAGACCCTTATTGTTTCATGTAGTATGTAAATGTGAATCTGTCATGAACTGAAATTATCAAGGTCTTGCAATTAGATTGCAAGACCATTTCACAACTCTGCTGTAAGTAACTGTACTCTGGGATGAGCAGGAATCCTACGAAATCCTTCTGACTTATGACATGACAGTTTTCTGGGATGAGCTCTCATGCTTTCTTGCAACATTTATTTTTTTTATCGGTAGGTAATCCAATACTGCTATTATAAATGGGGACACTGCGAATCCAGTATTGTTATTTTAAATGGGGACATTGTGAGCTCTGTGATGACACTACGTGTCCGACTGGGCCAAAAGTCTAATGGAAGGTTAGAATGTTTTATCCCCATTTCTTGAGTGCATCAGCAGAGTTCAGCCTTTTACCCTGTCCTATGTAACAATGGACTTTTTACCAGAAAAGTGGTATCTTCAAACACTGAGAGACTACTTAGACAGAGACCTACCCCTCTCTGTTCTCTCCGCTCTCTTGTTAAGGCTTGGCTAATTAACTGCGTATATTTTACTTAACTTTTGCACAATACTCCTCAGCAATTTGTCTCAGAGCATTTAAAAATGACTTAAACAATTTTATCCTGATTTCAATGTGAGTTACCAAAAATCCAGTGGTGTTAACAGGACGATGACGAAGCAAGGAATAAAACCTAGAATTTGGGGATTCATGACCTAGAACCTGGGACTTCATTGATGGTTTTCCTACAGATTTATAGTAATTGTATTCATATCTTGCAAACTTTACTAGCATTTCTGTACAACATGGTGTGTGGTCTGCTGGTAATCTTAGAAATTCACCATCTCTTTGCCAGAGTATGAGGAGTGACCAGTACCCAAGCCATTAAAGAGAAGTGCACATACAATCTTCATAGGATTGGTGTCCCCTGCAGTTAAATACACGCAGTTCTTGTACAGTCAGCACAGCAAATTATTTCCTCCCTCATCCCAGAAGGATAAAAATAGAGTATTGCTAGCGGTGGGGTTTTGGTGTTGCAAAGCAGACAGTTACTGAGTCCTTCCTCCAGTGTCCAGGCAGCACAGATCCTCATATGTTTCAGTAATAGATTTAGGTGCAGGTAAAATGATAGACATGTATATAGAAGCCTGAGTAATAGATGAGATGGCTTTGAGTAACATGGAGTTCTGAAGGGCACAATTATTTTTGGTTTGTTTTTTTTCTTTTCTGGTTTGATTTGGGGTTTTTATTTAGTTGGGGTTTTTTTTCTTCTTTTTTGTTTGGTTTGGGTTTTTGTATTTTTGTTTGTTTGTTTAGGTTTTGGGGGGGTTGACGGGGGTTTCTTGGGGGGTTGTTGTTGGACTTTTTTTTTTCCTTTGGGTTTTTTACTGCAAGAGAAATACCACATTCTGTTTACAGATAATTCTTGTATTATTGTATTATATTAAATATTTGTATTTGGCCAGACTCATCTCTTCTATAAATCTTCTGCTCTGAATAGGATCAGGGTAAGAATTTTACTCAGCTTCTAGTGGTATTTGTGAGCACTGGCTTTTAGGTCATGGTTAACAGATATCTGAATGTGCAGCTCTTCTCTGAGGTTTGTTGTTTTTTAATTGCTCATTTAAGCTCATATTTAAATGTGGTATTTATTTACCACATTTATTTATTTATTTGGTATATTTAAAGTTCTATTTGTTTGTTATCTTAAATATTATAGACATTGAAAACTAAAGTTACCATAACACATTCAATTTGCTATTTTATTCATGTAAGGACACTGGTATTTCACGGGTCTTGAAATAGATAGCAAGTATAGACTTAGACCTTGAAATTAGAAACAAAATTTTCATTATCTGAACTGTTGTCTTAACTGGAGATTCCACTTCCCTCGTGAACTTAATTGGGGGGAAGAAAAAAAGACACATATGATGTGTTAATTTTATTGCTTTGTGCCTTGGAAGGTGCTGAGCCTGTTGGGAAGAGCACCTGGCAGAGGTGCTGGCTGGGACACGGGAAGCTGCTAAGGGGAGCAGCACTACTCTGGTGTCCTTGTCTTTACCACAACAGTTAGGGAAGATGATCAGTAACTGACTGAGCAGATGGCACGTTCTGCAGGTGTTTGATTTGCTGTGACAATCAAGGACACAATTCCCAGACGAAGAGAGCTCCTTGATGGGAGGGGATTGCCAAGTGCAGAGGGAATGCCTCGCATTACTTTGTTCCATTTATCAGCAGCCCACAGGGGTAGGTATGCAGGAGATACTACCAACCATTCTTCCTGCAGGCTTATCCTCCTCTCAGTCTCCTTTTTTCTTTGCAAACATGAACTCTTAGCCACTTAAGACCAACAATTTATTTTACCACTATAATTGACATTATTTTATTCACAATTCATTTGTCATTGAGTTATAGTTACAGATGCCTTAATGACACCTAAACAAGACTGATTCATACAGAAATTAGGTATTCTTGCCTAGGAAAAGCACCAAAAAGATAAAATTTTAAAAATCTGATTTCTGATGGTGAATCTTGTGAAACTGTGAAACAAAACATTTTGGTGTTTTACTGCTTCTGTGTAATTTTTAGTTAAGGGGTTATTTTCTTCACCCAAAATGCTACAGTCTTATTAATTTTAGATCACTCTTAAGCAGGACCCAAAAGTTTTCTAATACATTGCAGATATCTCACTTTGCAATTTACTTCAGAGAAGAAAATATATTTTAGAAATTTATTATATGCCTAAGATAAGTTTTCTGAACCAACACAGTATGTTCCCCTGTGTATTTTCACAGTGGTTTATTTAACATTTCTTCTCCTGCATTGCACATACTCCAGTTCTAGGCTGCATTTTCTGTATATAACTTATATTTCATTGCCAGGATGGCATAGCATTTTTTTCTAATTAAAAAACTTCAAGTATTTTTATTCTCCCAGCCTTTCAGCCCGTTTTTCAAAACTGATATTATACTACAGCTTTCCTTTTGACTATATATGCATTTTCACAAATAGAAACCTTTTTTTCTTAAAAGAAAGGATATATGTTAGTAGTTTCACGTGTGATTAAAGCCTGACTTGTTTTAAAACTAAATGAATCAGCTTTATAAAACTCCATTTCTCATTCATTGTAATAGCATGCCATTTATCCTACTACTGGCCAAACCGAGTTTAAAGGGATAGCTCACTCTAGTGAATACTTGTGCACGTGTCTGTAGTATCCAGCTCTAGATAATTTTTCATTTTATTACTAAAATGCTTTCCATTTCTTTACAGTTATAATGTTGTGTCTGTCATGCTATTCATATAAGAAGAGATTAAAAGAAACCTTAAAAAGCGTTTCTCTTTTACTCAGGGCAATACTACTTGTTTTCAGCTAGAATTAGCAAGCTCTACTATAGCTCTCAAGCAGCTATACTCTTAGCAAGACAAGCCATGTAATTTTACAGATTACTCTGTTAAAATTTTCGAAACATTTTGGCCGTTTGTATGGAGCGACGTCACTCTACACTGAGTGTAATTCGTAGAAAAGAAATAAGGTTTCTCCCTGGGAGGTATTTAGGAGGTAATATATCTTTAAGTGTCTCCGCCTCTGAATCCACCCACTTCTTGATAGCTCCAGCAGTCTTGTTGACTCACAGAAGCCGTGTTCATGCAAGAGCCAGCAATGAGCAGTAGTTTTCAGAGATTTTAAGAGCACATCTCCTTGCTATGTATTTCGCATTCTAGCTTGCTGCGGCTGAAGCTGTATGAAAGAAAGTTTTACATTTTGAAGATATTGCAAAAGATAGTTCCTCCTCTCATCCTGGAAAATCCTGACAGACCAGTTGGATACCTTTCAGGCCTTAACCAAGAACTTTATCTTCTCATCCCACTGTCTTTTTTACTGTAGAAAGACCTGAGACACCCTTAAGAACTGNTCTGCAATGGACATCTACACCATCATAATCATCATCAGAAACAGAACAACCTCTTAAAAAGTGGAATATCTAAGAAAAATGGAATCGCTAAAGAAATGAAGGTAAGGTTTAATTGTTTACCCTAATTACCTCAATATTGAAAACAAATAGGTAGTTGCAACATTACTTATTCAGCTATTTTTATGGTCATCTTAGTGTACATTGAACAGCTTGTATGGATTAGGCTCGTGTCCTAAGTTTAAGATCATGGGAGCTAGCACTGCTTTT
>WAAG01020001.1:10148-30998 GCA_013390105.1 Tichodroma muraria
GGCCGCGGCGCCCGGCCGCCGCCCGCCGCCCCCAGCACCCCGCCGCTGCCCGCCTGGCCCACTGCGGCACACGCTACCTCCTCCTACAAGATCTACGTCCACGACTCGGCGCCGTCCTGGACCTTGTCTCCCTTCCAGGAGTCGACCACCACCACGCCGGAGGCCAGCACGACCCCCAAAACCCGTAAGTGTTGCCGGGCGCCCCGCGCCCTCGGGCCGCCCGGTGCGCGCCTCGCCCCGTCCGGACTCGGCGTTGGCCGAGCGCGGTGAGGTCGGAGGTGGCCGCCGTGTCGCTCCCGTGCGGTTTCTGCCACATGGGAGACCGGAGAGCACCGAAGTTTGCGCTTCTTTCTACCTTCCCTGCTTGCGCCCCCTTTTTACCCCTGGCAAGTTCCCTGCTTGTGTGATGGATGTTGAGGCAGGAGCAGCCATTTGAGGAGACTGCTTTTCATTGTGGATTTAGGATGGCTGCAGACCCTCTCCCCCCCTTTCCTCTTCTGGGCTGGTCTGCGAAAGGTACTTAGATGCTGGGAGGTGTCTCAGCGAGAGGGACCAGTGGTGACCCCCCCAGAAGGGGCAGTGTGGAGAGAGTGGTCTTCAGCAGGTGCGGGCTGGATTGTGCTTCTCTGCTGGTGACGGAGTTTGGCTTCCCGCACGCTCCTCTCCCTTGAAACCAGGGCGGGCTCCGCAGGGATGCTCTCGCCGTCCCAGTGCCCGGCTCCTGAAGGAGCTGCTGCCAGCTCCGCCAGGAAGGAGCCCGGGGCAGCCCGCGGGTATGCAGACCCATCCCAGCGCTTTGCCGGCTCCGGTGTGTAGCCACCGCACCGTGTTGCCGTAACTGACTATTTTTTTTTTAAGCAGAGGAGGGGGCTAGTTCTCCGATTGATGCTTGGTGTCTGGTTCTTCCCACCCTCCCAAGCACGAACCTAAGGATTAGGGCTAAAGCTGAAAATTCATTCGGTCGGGGTGCATCAACTTTCAGCTTCTAATAAAGGTTATTTAGGACAAATGCAATCCTTGCCAAAAGAACTTCTGTGCGATGCTGTTTAGTGAAATGCTCAATTATACTGTATTGTAGTATTCTTCTGCGCTTTCTTGGATGCAGTAGTGGAAGTGAAAAGCTGGGTGTCCTCCATTAACTCTTAGTTGTTGCTGCTGGTGGGAACGTCTGTTGAATTGAATCCCTCTTGCAGCCCGGGGCCCCCCTTTTGTATGCTAATGTAGGGGTATTCTGCTGGAGGATTCTGTTGGAAAGCAGCACGAACTTTATTGTGTCTATTAAATCTATTTGCTGATGAGCACCGGGGCAGAGAGGATAGGCAGCACAAGCTGATCTTGTGAATTGACAAAATTGGGAGAAGAACAGCAAATTGGATATGTATGTGTGGGTGGGTGGGTGTGCAGGTGGCGGATGGCTGGGAATGATTACGAATGAAACTGTCACTAAATCATAAGAGCTAATGAGGCAACAACTCGTTTTGCCTGTGTCTGCCACGGTCGGTAATTGAGGGAGAAGCAGCCCTTACAGGTGTGTCCAAGCCTGCACTTTCTGTAGGTACAAGGTAGCTGTAGTTGTTGGAAGGTGTAGGTAGTTGGAAGTTACCAGAAGGCAAATCTTCTGTGGAGCTCAATGCACCTGTTTCACTCAGGTGCAGGGAGCTTATAGGGCACTTCTTAAAAATAAAATAGCAAATGAAGCCAGATTTTCGACCCATATGTCTATTTTCAATCCCGATCTGAACCAGATATGCTGCATGGTTCTTCAAACTGCTGTGATATGTGTGTGTTTATCTGCCTGGGCTTGCCAGGTGGGATCTGTCAGGGTCTAAATGCTCCCTTGCAATCTCTTCCTCTCTCCCCTTTCTGTCTCATTGGATACGTAAGAGAAATCCTCAGCAATTTCAGCTCCTCTGGGCTGTCTCCCTACAAGGTGTAGAAGGCAGGAATATCCTGATTAATAAATAATGTTCAGCTGGCAGGACTCTCCTCCATGCAACACACACAAAGGAAGAAGAAAAACCACAATCTTGAAATGTTCCTGGCAGTTGCAGAGCTTCATAACTATTTTTTGTTTTAGGGAGTCTGCTGATCCTTTTTACAGCAGGGTGTTTCCCTTCATTAAATGTTGCTCAGTTATAGAATGGAAATGCAAGAAGTGCAAATCCAGCAGAAATTGACCCTGTTTGGGCACATTGATAGCAGAGATTATCATTAATGGAAGATTAAATAGATTACATAAAAAAGGATTTGAATTTGTAGGGCATATGAACATTTTTTTAAAGCCTACAGCTGTATTCTCCTGATACATATAAGCATCTCTAAGGATACATGTAAAATTCTTGGAGGCTGCAGTATCCACTGAGGGGAGAGAAAGGAGAAATGCAGTCTTTGTGCTGTGAACTGCTGACATGGTGTGACCCCAAAGCAAGTATCTGCATCTGCCACTAATAGCTGACAGCAAGAAAGGGAATTTTTTTAAAAAACAAATTCATCCTAATTTCCAAGGTTGAGCTGCATGTTCTTTCTGTGCCCGTTGTTCCAGCTGCTATTGAAATGGAAGTCATGGATCCTGTTGCACCTTGTGAATACAAATCTGACACGATGAATCTCATGCCCCAGCCTTCAAAATAGTGCACGCCCTTGTGTCATCCTCTGGCTTGGCAAGGCACATATGTGGGCGGGAGTCATAGGTTATTTAGCATTTCACAGCTTTTAAGAAAAGAAGCAGCTGTCTTTATTTGTACTGGTTTGTGTTGTAGTCTATTTAATTGTTTGAACATGTTAAAATGGGCTCGAAACAGGACTTAGGATAATGGAAGACAAATCAGGAGTCATTTCTCCAGAAAGCCAGATGATTGCCCACCTGAATAAGTGTTGGTAAAGTCTTTTCTCTGTGTGTGTATTCATCTGAGGAGATGTTGTGAAATCTCTCTTTTTTTGTGGGTGTGCATAATGACAATAATTCTTGGTTGTGTTTCACTCAAAGTCAAGCTATCTGTTAGCTGTTTTGAAAGTTCTTGATGAAGATCCTTCAGGTTCTGACTAAGCAAAAGCCACTTACTCATCAAATCTCTCTCTGTATCTTGTGCCTGCGTGTTTTCCACAATCATGTATAGATGATGCCTTTTCAGCCTAAGCCTCTTCATCCAGTGCTCAGTGTAAAAGTCGATCACTGATTCAGAAGGATAGTCCATCCTGTAGATCAAAAATATCAATCATCAGACTGTAACATGCTAGTGAGGTTTTATTTTTATCAAGCCATTGGTTTTGTTTCTAAAGAGTCATGCCCTGATTTTTCCAATATGCATTTTTTCATGGTATTCTGGGTTCTTCAGTAATGTTATTATCCTTGAATTGAGATACTGTACTTTAAAAGAATTCCTGTGTGAATTCAACCATGAAATAGCACTGTGGTTTCTCTTGTGTTCAAATGACCAAAGGCTAATGCAGAGAACTGAGGTGAGGCAGGTGGGGCTCAACTAATGCATAGTAACCAAGAAAAGAGATGTTACAGAACACTTAATCAATATATCTAGTGAAGTCCAGTTGCAACCTTTTTTTTGTGAGTCTGAGTACACTTTGATTTCCTGCTAAAGATTTTCTGGTCCAGTCGTTTATCCTCGTCATATCTCTGACTGATTGTTATGCACAGCATGGGTTCAAGTAACAGGCATCTGGCAGATGCACTGCTACCAGCACTGACATTTTGGTAAAAGCTGTTTGTTTTATTTTGCACTGACTCAAATATCTTTTTCACATTAAGGATGACACTTAGATAGAACTGCGGGGTTTTCACCAACTGGAGGGTGTTGTGGGAGGTGCCAAACCGTAGTAAAACCAGACCTACTCTTCCCAAAGCTCTGAAGCGTTCTGCCAGCAAATGACATGGATCGCGAGCACTTCGCATGACGAGCGTGAGCTGTCATTGAATCGAGGGAAGCACACGTGGCTGTGGAGCACGAGCCTTTGGCATTAACTGGGATTAATATGTCAGTTATCTGCCAATTTTAAATGCTTCAAAAGCTGCTGATTTGAAGAAAATATTGAGGAGAACAACTGGGAGTTTTAAGAGCATTTGGTTCTTCTTCATTCTCACTTATGTTCTATTCACATGCCTTCAGTCAGTACCATAGACATGATTGGATTTGTGTTTCTCATCTTAGATACTTGTTGACAGGAAGACTACCATCAAGGTAAAAATAATAAACACAGATGTGCAGTCACGTCACTGAAGTAAAAGTTATTGTAATTTATTTTATTTTCCATGTTTTATGGCTATAACTTGCTTCTTCTGTTTCAATTAAGTTGGAGGACACAAGACTTAATTCCATTTTCCATTTTTAATCTTTTTTATAGTTAGAGACTAGAGCAGCTATCGCTGAATTCATAGAGTGGAATATTCAAATAAGACCCACTCAGATATGTACATTGATTCTATTCAGATATATGTCTTCTCTTTTGCTTCATTAAAGTGATTGCTGGAATCTTACAACTCAGAAGAGCTTGCACAGCACTGGCATGATGAGTGGGAGGGGTATGGCTGAAATTATTCCATGCTGATTTTTAACCCTGAAGGAAATTGTTCTGTAGGGTTTAGTTCTGTGTAGTCTTCTTGGGGACTGTAGAATTTGTCATTACATTGATTTATCCTGTGATCACTGGTGAAAGCAAAGCCTTGCATTTTATTTGGCATATTTTCTTGCATCTATACAAGGACATTATGTGATATATTATATGTTGACAACAGAATACCATTATTAAATTAGAGTATTGATTCATTGCAAAGGATTATGCTAAAGTAATGTTGATGGTTTATGTAAACCCACAGAAAATGGAAATTAAAAATTAAAGCAAAAGACCTGTCTCTACAGTATTGTGTCTAGTGTTGCATAGTGCATTTATCATATGACTCACTGCTTTGAATGCAAAGCCCAGTAAACATATGGATTGCTGTGGATTTGGCCTTGACTTTCAGTTTCATAGCCCATATGGTTTTCAGGAAGTACCTGAAACTACCAGTGTTTGGTTTTGTTGATTTCTCCTGTGATTGTTTTGGAAACAAGCTGCACAAGGAGAAGTGCCTAGTAAAATTATGTGGGATGTCTTGGTCACGAGCATATATAAATAACTTTGTTAAAAGCAGAGGCTTATTTGTCTCTGAGCGTGGTGGTTTCTTTTTGAGCTTCTTTGTGTTTGAACGACTTTGCAATACTGTGCATACATGCGTGCACACACAAAATACAAGCATGAATTTGTGCATTTGCACGGTGCCAGTTTTTGGGGAGGATCAGGATCTCAAAGCCTGTGGTAATCCCAGGACCAGTCTTTGACTGCTCTGATTCTGGTGCTTGTCCAGTCAAGAGTGGTTCAGTAAAGAAACCCAGAGGTTTCATTGCAGCTAGTTGGACTGAATGCCAGGCTAAGGTGCATCTGTTTTAATTTGGAAGTCTCTTTTCAGGTTCTGCTGTGTGGAAGGATTTTGTAGTCACTGTTACTATGAAGCACAAGTATTTTTTTTAATTATTTTGAATTACAAGAGTAGAGAAAACACGGGAAACAATGAAATACTCTGTGTTACGGAGATGTTTTCTTCTTCCAAGGCACTCAGTTCTTGACTCAATATGGTGAGGGTTGGAAGTATCACTTAATGAGGCAGCTGTGCTTCAGATCAAAACTGAGGCTGTGTTTTCTCATGGCTGAGTTTCCAAGCTGGACAGCTCATGAACCTGCTTTCTTACTTCTACCTTCCCCCCTCATGTCTAATCTCAAGCCACTCCACTGAGTAAAGTGGAGGAAAGGAGTTCCCTGTGAGGGTGGAGAGAGGGCATTTCAAACCTGGACAAGACAGAGGATGAACGTTCAAGTGGCTTCTAAGTGGTACAGAGAAAGTAAATGCACACAAGTGGGCAAGTGCTTTTTGAATGGGTTTCTACTTTCTGTAACACAGGTTTCTGGGGTGCCTTGGTGGAATGCCTTCAAGAGGAAAAAAATGAATAAAGCAGCCACGAGGAAAATTAAAATAGCAACTGCACTTATAAATTTCCATGTCCTTTTCACGGAAGAAATGCCTAACTGGATCAACTCTTGGTGCTGAAATTTGGAGATGGCAGGGAAAAATATATTAACTAAGTGCTTATTGCTAACTGTTAAAATGGTTGTATATCTGTTTTTTCAATATACTCAATATTACTCTAGTAATGTTAAAAAAAAATAGATAAAATAATTCTTCCAGTTTTCTGTCCTCTAAGACCAGTATTTTGGATTTCCAAAGTTGTGTTTTTCATGTAACATTTAAATAGGAGGATTCCATGACTTACAGGTCTTTTTTATAGCACACTACTCCTGACTCCTTTTTTTTTTTTTTGTAGTTATGTTGCCTGCTGACTGTAGGAGATAAACTATTCAGCTTCAAAGATAATTCACTTCAAGTTATGTTGAGCAACCAGTTTTTAAGTCCAAATTGATTTACGTTTTTCCTCAGAGCGATTTTATTTTTTTATTTTTGCAGGAGTTTTGGGGAAAGCCCAGGTAGAGTAGAAAAGGCTCACTGTCCAATAAAAACATAATTGGGTAAAAAGATAAACTGAAGCTTTGGTTTGGAATATTTGAGTTCTGCTTTGGTCCCTGTAAAATCAACTCAGAAACCTGCAAAGTCTCCTCTTTTTACTTTAACATCTTTTTGTTTGTTAGTTTTTGGGTTTATGCCTTTTTCTTTTAGAATTTGAATTAATCTCTTGGTAATTCTAAGGGCCCTACAGTCATGTCTCATCCCTGCCTGCCACTTATGTTTTCCTCTCATAGCAAAGATGCATATTAGCAGTGCAGTGTGGTAGGTGCTCTTTGTAGAAGAATAAATTAGTATTTTAGCTTGTATGAAAACTCAGACCTTTCACAGAGGCATTTTGTAACTCTTATAGTAAAGCATTGAGGAAAAAACACTGATAGTGTTCCATGTAGATGTGCTAAACAAAGTAGTTTATAGCCTTTGATATTTTTTTAGTGAGGTTTCTGTATGGCCAAGTTTTGCAAACATTATAGACCCAGTTTAGGGTGTGCTGGTGATGCATTTTCTGTTTTGTAGAGTTGTGTATCTGCAGAATCAGGGCCAATTTATGTGAACATCTGTGTGATTAAACGTTAGTCTGTCTTAGATTGCAGTGTTAGTGCTTACAAAACATGCCTGTGTAAGTAAATGTACATCAGCTTCTTAAAAGCTACCAACATTATTTAAATGTGCTTATTAGAACTGAGTTTCCATTAGAGCATTTTCTTTTTTGTGTGTGTATATTCTTAGCACTGCCTGGAAAAATATACTGTTATCCTGTTTACCCTTTGCCTGAAATGAGATTTGTAGTAAAATCTTTGTGTTCTAGAGGACTGTAATTGCTTAGCTGTAGACTGTGGCAAGACATGTGGGTCATGAATCTTTTTACACATCACTTTTAAACTATTTTTCTTTTTTTTTCATTATTCTTGAGAATATCTCTAGTTTTGTAGTTTTTCTCTGTATCATGTTCTCAGCTAGATACATGCCAAAATTGACTTTTTCATGAAGCTTATAGGTAGAAAATGCTATCTAAAACATTAGAGATAGCAAGATGTATTTTAAGATCTAGTTATTTTCTGAAACCAAAATTATGAAATAAACTTTACATTGTTTTTTTCACAGCGTCATTCCTGTAAAAGTTCAAGATTCTAGTTCTGCAAGAACTGAGCCTTGATTGCTGGCTGTTACCAGATAGAGGGGCTATAGCACTGTGCAATAGCAAACCATTAAATTAGTATTAATAGAAAATAGCCTCTTTTCCAGAGCTGAGTATTCTCACTGATGTCAGAACTTGTAAGGCAGGGATTGAGATAAGGTGTGTTACTCTCCTGGAAGGGTGCTGGTGGTCTACTTTTACTGCAGTGACAAGTGGTTGACAATGTAGGTTGAAAATGTTCAGCCTGAATTTTCTGTTCTGCTGCTGAATGTAATCAAGACTTTAACAAAACCAAGAAAGTTGCACTGGAAAATGTTGCTAACCTGGAAAACTGTGCTGCATTGTGCAAGGCCAATGGTTACTTTTATCTCCCAGTTCAGTGCATAGGAAAATAGCATTTCCAGTAGTGTGCTCAGGGTTCCTCAGAGCTGTTGCTAACTGTCCTTCTCAGTGGCTGAATAATAGCATTGAATATTAAAAAAAATGCGGGGAATCTTTGTTTTCTCTCGCCTGGTAAATTACAGTACAAGTGGTGAGTGGGTTATCATCAGAGTAGTACTAAGCTGTCCTAGAAGCTTTGACTAGGAATTGATTGTATAATACTTGCTGAAAACAATCCAGTAATTGTCTTCCAAAGGAGTTGCTTTGTTAGTCTTTATTTATTTTTTTTTTTAAGAGTTGTGTTGTGTGGAGAGAAAATTAATTTTCTTGTTCAATCTGTGAGTGAATTCACAAAAGAGAAGCAGTGGTTTTGTTGGAAACCCAGAGATAAGCTGCACTGAACTGGTATGGTGATTTTCCTGCCAGGCTGTGCTCTGCCAGGGTTCAGTGGGCAGGGGGTTCAGGAACTTAACTGAGGAGATTATTCTGATGAGTGTCAGTGCTCCTGATTTGGAAGGGTAGAGGTACTTTTATAATTGTTTCATAAGTAGCTAAACCACATTAGTCTTTAGCCTGAATTCTGGCTCAGATACATAATGGTCATAGTGGTAAAAGTTCAATCCCTTCAGGGTTTTCTGTATATATTTTTTTTAGTAATATCTAAAAAGCTTAAATGTAATGCATAAATACATACAGCAGTGACTTTTTCCTTAAGCCGATTGTATTTCTTTTGCTTTTAGATTTCAATCTTTATTTTATTGCTTATTATAATAGAGCATTTCACAGGGTCAGCTGCTTATTTGTAAGCTGGATCTCAGTGTAATAAGGTTGGTTGTAATTAGTTTTCATCCTTAAAAAAATGTTTGAGAAATACAGGTCAGAAATCAGAACAATTTGTAAATTATACTGTCTTAACCGGGGAAAGTAATCATTGGTGCTGTTTATATATGCACGCTTTTAAATTCACTGATTATCTCAAGGTAATGGCAGTGAAATGCTAGAGTCTGCTGCTGACTGAGGCAGTGCTTCTGCAGCAGGTTTTCACAGTGCACGTGGGCTCTCTTTCTACTCCCTCTGTTAGGAGGTCGTACCTTCGCCTCGACTGATTGCCTTCTGAGCTGTGAGGACCTTGGTGCCCATCATCATAAAACCAACAGAGAAAATGCAGCATTCACAGGATACTCCGAGTCTCACTTTCCCTGGGGAGGGTGAGCATTTGCTGTCACCTTGCCTTGAAGGGGGTGGGTGGGCAGCAGAGGTGACAGCGTGAGCTGTGCCCGGACTGGCCTGGTCTGGGGGGACACAACCTCTGCCTTGTCTCTGTCAGCATGAGCTACCCTGCCTTGTTCCCTACGAACACACAGAGGGAAAGAAGAGCTTCTAATACCTTCTCATATCTGGGGCACATTCTTTAGAGAGCCCTACTTAGTCGTAAATGGAAAGCATGAATAGGAACTTAATATTTTAAATTGCTTTTAGAAGTATCTGCCTGCAATGGGGAATTCTTTCAGGTTTTGTTCTTGGATGGCTGGATTTAATCTGAATATGTAAAGCTGAAATTCTAGTGTGTGATATGTCCTAAGAGGAGAAGAGTTTGATAATGTAATTGTTACTTTATAGGTGGCGGAAAAGATCACTTGCACCTACTGGATTTCTGTATTTGGTTTCACTACAAGGCTTGATTGCACCTTGTGTTTGCATACATTTGGAAAGCTGTCCTGTGTCACCTTGGCAGATGTAGGGGATTTGTAGCCAGCCACAGCTTTGCTGCTGTAAGGTGGCTCTGTAAATATGAACTGAGCACACACACAGATTGAGGAGCTACTGAGCTCCTCATTCCTGGTTTGTTTACAGTGCATAATTTGTAACCATGAACACATACTTATCTAAATTTTGCAATAATTAAAATACATTTAGCCCTGATTTTAACTGAACACTTGACTGGTCAGTGATGTACCTATAGAGAATAAAGTATATTGGAGAGGCATAGCGATAAAATTACTTGCTAAAGAGGTGATGGTGGGTAGAGTCCTACAGTGAGAATGAGGTATGTTAGGTGATCAAAAGATTAATAACTCATGTGAGATGTTTTATTTGCACTCTGAGAATTTTGGCTGCTTAAAAGCAGTGTGTGTTTATTAGGGAGCTTATTTTTTTTAAATGGTTTTAAGAAGATACTGTAAGATTATATCTAATTAATTAGATACATTACATTTGAATTATTTAATTAGAGATTATTTTCCAACCACCCCTTAAAATTGTAACACTGTCTTAATATTTTTTCACCTTTTAAATCCTGTCTATCAATACAATCTATATGACAGCATAGACTCTTGCACTTTTTTCCTAACAAATACTACTTAACAACAAATTTCCTATATTTTTGTGTTGTGGAATAGAATTAGAATCTGAGGAACTCACATGTAACTGAGTATTCAGTGTGAGCTGTAGGCTGGTCAGCAGTTCTGTGAGAATTACAGCAAGTAGCAGGATGGACCACAGACCAGGCACTAGATTGAATGTTTTACATGAGAACTCTTCACTGAGGGGAATTTAGAGTCCAAAAGTAATGAATTTCTTCTGAAGTTCAGTTCAACTCTACCTAAATAGAGGTTGGGATAATCAAAACATAAAGAAAGGATATTAAATTAAATATATGTGACATGCAATTTCAGTAGTTGTTATGGAAAAACAAAAGCTGATGTAAAAAAGCTGACGTAAAAAAAAAACCCAGCAAACCCCAAATCCCAGACCTAATAGCAGAGATCCGCACGGATTTCACCTTTTTGTTCGTTACTTTGTGTACTGATTGGGTGCATTACACGGCGCAGTAAGTTCTTTCTCCCAGCGGGTGCAGAGAAAGCAGTCTCGTAGTGCGGAGGTGGAGATCCTTCTCCGCAGGCAGCGCTCGGGCGCGGGCGAACCGCGCCGCACTGCGCGCTCTGGATGGAGCTCTGCCCTTTGCTGCCGCAGCTCAGCAGAATCGCCCTCACTTTCCCCTCGCACCAGGAAGAAAAGCGGCCTTAGCAGCGTAGGGCTGTTCTGATAGCCGGCTGCTCTGGAATGACTGCTTCCTCACCGGTTTGGCTTGCTTGTTGGTCTGCTGTTCATCCCAAAAAGTTGTTGAAACCTCAGTGACTGAAAGATCTGAGACTGCTGGTTACTGGGAGCTAGGAGACCAGGAGTGGTGCCTTGCTTATCCTCAAGCTCAAGTTTTCTTATTTGTGAAATAAAGACATGGTGAAGAGGTATAGTTGAGAAGTGGGGTGTATATTAATGAATATTCAAAAAATAAGAAGGAAGTATACTTCACAAGTCTTGTTTTAAATTTCAGAAAGTACCTGGTATCCTTGGTTGTTCTGTTGCCTGAGTGTCTGATAATTTCCAATAATTCTCTGACAGTGAAATATATTGGACTCAAATACTAAAGAGGAAGGGACAGAAGCTTCTATTTTTTGGGGTGATTTAAAAATATATCTCCAAATATAGCCAGGGTCTGTCCCCAGATGACAGGGCTGTATCTGACAGAAGAGCAGGGCTGTCTGTGAGACACCCTAGCAAGACATTTACTCTAGTTAGTAATTCCTTATTTTTGTCTGCAGTGAGTGGAATCAGGTTTGAATTTGGGACACTCATTAGGCCAAAGCCTGCCATTATGACAACCCCATTTAAATCTCTTTAGCTGAACTTTATAATCACTTGTCACTGGGAATTTTAGTAACTACTATGTTTTATATTACTGTCTTGTTATATTTTAGAACCAAAGTGTTATTGTTGCCATATCTCACATCAAAAGGAAGAAACACTTTCAGTATGGTGTAGTCTTCTATAGATAGAGTCAAAATGCTCTCTGAGTAGGTGGGATCCTAATCCAAATCCAGACCCAATGAGATAAGTGAGAATAAGTGGGCTCTAGCTAACATTTAAAATAAACAGTTACAAAGGAGTGACTTGCTTAGCCTAGTCTGTTGTTCTGCATTTGCTCATAGCTGACTTTTATGAAGTGTAACTATGCTGTTCTCTAAAAAAAAAATCTAACAATGAAAATGCATTTATTAGAGGAAATCTCATATGGAGAATGAGACAAGTTTTATGGGAGAGGTATTGTAATATATCAACAAACACAACTAGAGAAAAATTGGCAAATGTTTTTTTACTGTGTCTCTTTCGACCTTCCAATAGTAAGATTCCAGCGTCAACAAAGTTTGAGTTGTTTGTTGTTTTTTAAATTAGCTGAAATGTTTTTCATAACTTTAGCTGATATGCTTGGGTTTCAAGTGTAAATACGTAAGCTTGCTAAGTGTTTTATTTGCTTATTTTTCCTGCTGTGAGGTTTGGGGTTTAAAAACAATGTCTGTAGCAGAGAAACTTACTAGTGGTGGGCAAGAAACTGTTTAACATCTTAAAATGTTCACGTACTCAGTATTTTAGAGAACGGTTTCGTATCACCAGTTATTACTGAGGATAAATATTGCATTAACACCTAGATGTAGGACCCCAACATGCATGTTCTCATTGAAGACTCACTCGTTGTGAATTTCAAAGCCTGTACAAAATGATTTACGCCGATGCTTGGAAGACATGTTTTGATAATAGCCTTTTTAATGCCTTGAGGGCATTTAATTGCCATAAAGTGGCACAATCTGCTGTTTGGAATGGAGAGCTGGGAATATTTCAGTTGTAAATAGGATAATGAAATGGATTGGAAACAAGGAGGTGTAACAACTGAATAGATCTGTGGTATTAACAATGAGGCTGGTGTCCTTTTTGTGGCCAGAGTGTACGGTGTGTTCCCCCCGGGGTGGGATATCTGTTCCCAGGCAGTCATGGGGTGTCCTACGGGGAGCTGACTACTGCAGCCTGTGCATGGCCTGATGTGGGATGCACTGAAACTCTGCCAGTCTGGAACAGCTGTGCCTGGCCCCTTTTACTGAATGGTGGGCTGGTGTAGAAGGGTTTTGTCAGTCTTTTTTATATTTTGTATTTTGCATGTCTCTCAGTGGTTCTGTCAGTCTTTGTCTGCAAAAAAAAAAAAATTTACAGTTCTCCAAAGTCCCAGGTACTCTTCCTGTAAATCATGGGCAATTTTACCAAGTGCCTGACTTCTCACAGAGCTAAGCAGTTGATTGTGTGACTAGTGTGGATAGTCCCTGGGGAGGACATCCCAGAAAGGGTGATTTGTACGTCTTTAGATAGTTTTGTAAAGAAACCTGACACATGGTATATTTGGAGCTTTTACGTAGAATCAGGACATGATCAAAGGAGGATTTTGTCCTGCACATCTTAAAAATTAACTGTAGGGTTGGGCTTTAACTTGAAATAGTTGTGAAATCTAAAATATTCTGCTATATTTGCTTTTCACATCTTAGTTTCTCCAAGCATAGGCCTTTATAACTATACAAAAGTTTCATTGGTGGGTTCTGAAGAGCCTTTTAAATAGGGACATGTAACATCTATTCCCAAGTGATGTATTATTTGGACCATAGGTAATATAATAATAAACATAATAATATCCTAATAAGCCTAACAGGAGCTGTTTTTCCTCTTTTAATTTTTTTTTTTTTTAATGTATGCTATGCTACTGTCCTTTGCTGATGCAGTGAAATTGTGAATGCCATTTTCAGTCTCCTGTGCTGATTCTTGCATCGCTGCTGTTCAGTTAAGCTCTTCCAGAAGTACGCAGAGAGTACTGGGGTACTCTCTGGGGTACTGTAAGGACAGTAGAGGTAGGAGCAGAGGTCTTATACTGAGGGGAAATGAGAGAGACAGATTTAGAAGCTCAGGAGATTGGAAAAGCCAGTGGAACTGTTTGTATTGTGAATATTTAGTGTGCTTTCTCTTAGGCCCAATTTATTATGATAAGGCTCCTGCCAGCAAGTGAAATATTGAAGAGCTAAGAAGGAAATTGCCCCACGGTGATGTGCTGTGCTCATAATCAGGTGATGTAGTCTGGGAAAAATTCCTGTTGTGCTCTTCAGCACAGGATCCTGTGGTGTTTCTCCCAAGGATTCTCCTGGAATGGGTGGTACTACCAAAGAGAAAAAAATAATATGGACTAGAAAAAGAATTCTGCATATGGTGGGATATTTCAGAGCATCTTTTCAATTTCCCAAACAAAAAGATTTCCTAGCCGGTTGAGCCTGTTGTTTTGTCTGTGCTGCCTCTGCAGTCTGTGTTGAATGAACATTTTACTGTCATCATCCTCATCACCTGAGTGTGCCGTGTCCCTCCACTCTGGAATCTTGTTGAAAAGCTGTCACGTATCTCAATGAGCAGGGAATTGTCCCCAAAAGGTTTTTTGCACCTTAACAGTGCTCACATCATTCTCATATCCTTTTAGAGTAATTTAATCCAAAATGCTGTTTTTCAAAAAAAATTATCATGAAGGGCAGCCCTGTCTTTTAAAGTTCTACGTAACAGGAAAAGAATTCTGAATTCAGAATGTCTTTTGAAGTTACTGTGGGAGTCCAGTGATGATACTGTATTTTTTTTGTTTCTTGACTAGTTCCAGGTGTCCCTCCTCAGTTTTTCTGCCCCTTGCTGATTAGGATGAAAAAAAAAAATGATGTAGGCAACTGCAAAACATAAATTTGATACTTGTTTCCTATTAAGGAGATAATAACTTGAGTTATTTGAATACTTGAGTATTCAAAACTTGTTTAATTCTTATGGATCTTCACTACTGTAAGAAAATCTTATGAAACTATTTAAAGAGAGAAATATTTGGGGTATCTTTGTAGAGGCATAGTTTCACATCTGTTTCTGATTTGTTTGTTATGGTTTTGGATTTTTTATCAGGTTGTATGTTGTTTTATCATTTTTTGGCGTGTGTCCTGGAATTTGCAGTGGACATTAGAAAGTAATATTTTAGAATCTTTCCATGATGCTTCTTTTCTATAAGTGCTTCATTTTCTCTGTAAGTGGTTCCTACTGGAAATATAAGGTTTGTAGTAAATGTTTCTCCGTCATAATCTGCAGTAATGATCAATGCACAGAAGTAATTTGTCTGCAGTATCCATAATTGATGCCTGATCTTTTAGTAGAACATCTGATTATTTCATAACCTTCCTGTTACTGATACACTTAAATACTTTATTTATTGCCTTTACCTAATAGCTTTTAAATTTCTCTTGGTTTTCTGAATCATTTGCTCAGGATATATTTTATTTTAGAAAGGGTGTATTGTCATTTCACTTGCTGTCCTCCCCTGTTGTGTTCCCTTGCTTTCAGGGAGAGGAAGAACTCTATACCCTCGTGGGTTATATTACAATGTTATTTGAAGTGCTTATATTTTATATTCTTAGGCTTTCCCCTTTCCATGTAATTTCCTTCCTTTTTCTTTTTTTCCAACTTCGCAAATCTTTTGAAAAGCTTTACCTGTTGTTTGAAATGGCTGTGGCTTTTCTTGTCATCCCCCTTTTCTGTCATAACTGAGCTGCATCATGCTCTCATGTTTTGAATTAGCTTCTGTTTTTCTGTGAGAACTGAGTCAAAACTGATGGCCTGATATCCTTTTCTTGTTGTTCCAAGAAGTAGCTGTTGCTGCTAGAAACAACAAAATAATAGGCTACAAGAATACAATCACATTTTTTCATTTACTGTGTTCTGAGATGTTTGAAGTTGCCACAGTGGAGTAGAATTTTCTGTATTTGTTTGCATCAATCGGTAGAAAGTTGTCAAGTTATCCACTCTCTTCTGAGTCATTCATGATTTTGTGAGGAAGAGTTTGAAGACTTATTTCACCTTTACCAATGTTCAAGTTCCTGTCTGGTAGAGTTTACCCATGATCACTGCATTTAAGTGACTCATTTTTGAATAACCTCACACAATAAGAGTGTATTTTCTGTTACACATGGGGATAAAATATTTGAAAATCATCCCTAGAAATCTGTATTTTCTTATAGCGATATTGCTCTATCTTCCAAATTCTATGTTGCAATTCCTTAATTTACATTCTTGGTATGGTCATTCTGCCTAAACATGGCATTTTCCTAAGCATTGCATGGTGCTCAAGGAGATGAATTTGTGTTGTTGGCCCTTCCAATAAGTGAGTCCTTCTCCTTCAGGATTCTTGCCAGTTCTCTTGTGCCTGACCATGACCACAGGAGAGCTGTATTTCCAAATAAACAACCAATTAGTTATCTGAGGAGCCGTCAGGACAGTCTGATGAAGAATCAGTTTCCTGATGTTTTTTTTTCCCTTCAAGATCTTCATTTGGAGAGAATCCCAATGATGCTCTGATATGGTTTCCTGTGCTTTGCCACTTCTGTGGTTCCTTTCCTTTACAATGCGTTGGATTTGCAGCTGCAGGATTTATCTGAAGTGGGCCCCAGACATTGCAGAGGCAGGAGGGGAAACCAGACTGTGCTCTCCTCAACACGTGGGTCCTTACTTGGCTCTAATTCACCTGCTCCTTGGTTATGTGTAACTTCTTTGGGATACGTGTACCACTACACTCTCACTTGGGAAATTTGTGTTTGTCTCGATTCTCAACCAAGAAAAAGGTGGTATTTTTTAACATTTATGCAGCTATTTTTTTTTAATTGTCTCTCTTCACTTTAGATAATTATCTGATACTTTGAAATTCTAATAGAATAATAAATTTGGGTGGAGGGAAGATGTATTCTGAATGACAGATGTCTTCACTGTTCCATGATTTTAAAAGAGGTCCATTTTTTCAATTAAAAATACATTGTCTGGGCTTTATGAGTCTCTTCTGCTTCCTCAAGAATAATTTAAACTTCCCAGAGTATTTCTTTTTATGCTTTATCACCTTTTTGACACTTTCTACCTCTGAATTTGATGTTCTTGCGAATTTCCAGAAATTATTATTCAAATAAATATTTAAATGCACTGTGAAAGAACTTTAAGAAGTACAATAGGTTGCTTTTGTTCTCTAGATAACTGAGCTTTATTTTGATCAGTTAATTTGGAGTGGCTTTATTCCCCTGAGCAGGTAATTAAATGAAGAATAAAACCATTTGAAAGAAAAATCCTTTTGCATTTTCTTAATATTTCTCAACATTTAGGAGAAGATAAAACAATATTGTATTTAAAAGGACAATACAGCTATTTCTGTTTGAAAAATAGAACATCTTATTGTATATTAGGTGGCACCATATTCTGTTCATGATGATACTGGGATCCTTTATAATTTGCAGTTTTAGAGTATATTCCTTTATGGATGAGCGCATTTGTTTTTCCAGAGGTCACATGCAGTAAAACTCCCGCTGTACATCAAGGGTAGAATTCATTGATTCCTGTTGCATCTATCCCAGAGCCCTGTTCAGTTCCAGTCATCACTACCAAAAATGTTATCTGGATTTAGTCTCCATTCCTTTACTTTGTTAGAAACACTCAAGAACACTTTAGTTCTTGAGGTACTTCACCAAATAATAGGCTCTTAAAACTTAAAAAAAAAAGTTCTTTTCAGATTTGTCAAGAATTCTGTGACATTTTAACCTTTAGTATGCTGCTTTCAAAACTTCCTTAACAAAGGAATCACATTTCAAAACTTCTTTAATTTTTGCAAAATGGTCTCTGAATATGCAGAATGCTGGTAAAATGTAAATTTAATTTGATAAGCTTGGGTCTATAACGTTGCGTGTTGAAAAATTATTTTTGCCAACCAATCTGTATGCCCACTTACATACTTCTTACTTCATCCTCAATTGCCTTTTACAGAAAAAAAATGTTATTCTCAGAGCTGGTCTTACTGAAGGCTGCTCTTCAAACAGAAGTGTGTGGACTCCAACTTCCCTTTGCTTCCACAAAGACCATTCTGTTCTAGTGTTTTGCAGTCCTTACCTATTGAAAGTTTGGATGTTTTCCTAAGGTCTAATATGACTCTCCTTTTGTTCTTCATAAAGTGCACAGATAGAGTAGATGATCCCTTTGCATGTTTGCTTTTTTTTTTTTTTAATTTTATTTTGGGTTGTCTTGCTGGTTTTGTGTCTGCCAGTCATTTGTTTTCTGTTGCTGTGATCATTTCTGCTTACACATCATAACTTGTGCCTTTCCCAACTGAAGAACTTTGAGGTTTTTGGATTACTATCTGCAATCAGTAATTTTTATCTCTCTGCTCTCTCCAGAACTCTAATCCAAAATCTTCGAGTGAACCACTTCTGTGGCACTGGGAAGCAAAATTATTTGCTTCCTTTAACCTACATATGAGAGATATTTTAATAATTTTGCAGTTATTTAATGAAATCAATACCCTTATTCTCTGTTTTTTCCAAGCTCTATCACTGTTCTCTCCTTTCTTAAAATGCTGTTAGTCTTAGAACCTGTTAATTTATATCACATTCATTCTTGTGTAGCTGTACCCATTTTTGTGGTTGCATCATGTAATTCTGGATAAAACAATCAAGATTTTAATAAGGTGAGAAAAATAATGTGGTTTTATTTAGTGTTTATATGGAATGATATGAGCACTCAAATTTTAATGAATCCATCTTCACCACTTAGTAAGTGTTTTATACCCTTTAATAATAGGAGATTGTATTGTGGAGCAGATTTGAAACAAAGGTAGTATCTTAATTTGTATGAATGCTAAGATTTTTTATTTTGTTATTATAATGATGAATTTCCCTGTTTTGTTTTTATTTCACAGCACACACAACTGCAGGAGGGTGTAGATGTGCAGTTGACAATATCCATCTGATTTATTTCTTTTATCTGCTTTTGAATATTTTAGTACTTTGTATGATCTCTAAAGTGTTGTGGGTTGAGTAAGCCTTAAGAAGCATTAAAACCTGGTTTGATGACCAGTTTAATGCTCCTTCCAAGAACAATTTGTAGAGATTAGGATTTAGTGAGATATCATTGGAGGATTAGCAATTGCATCTTAAGGCATTCTGAGTTGACAGCTAATGGATAACTTTCCCTGATAGCTCTTTTATAGTCTGCTGCAGCTGGATAAAAATCAATGAGCAAGTGAACTTAAGTTTGTGTATCCATTAATTTTGCTTTTAACAGATGAGTATGACTGCCACAGTGACTTGCTTAGTATGTTCTTCCCATCTGTCATTATCAAGATAACCTCAATTAACACACTGATTAATCCTCAAATTCTTCTTCAGTAGTTCCTTTCTGGACTGCACAATGTGAAGGAAAATGTTCCCAGCATGTCTGAGCAGACAGAACACACGGTAATCGATACCCAGATAAATAGAGCCTGAAGAAAATGAGCCTACTTTTCCTCATATTTCCTGCCCTCCCTAGGTGCTAAATAAGACTGTGCTTATATGATTTTTTTTTTCATTGCTTTCCTTAATCTGTTCTACATTTTGATGTTATTTGAACCTAAAGCTAATAGTTGCATTGGATTTTACTGTTAGCTGAGAATTAAAAAGCGCATTTCCGTTGCCATTTCCAAAGAAACAGCAGTTGTGGTATAAAATGGCTTTATTTTTACAGATTGATAAACAGAGTTAAAGGAACTGTGTAGCTGTCAGTTATGCAGTTATCCCTCCTGGTTGTGAGGGAGCCTCAGCCTTCATTTTGAATCTTCTGGTATTCCCATAGTTAAAATCTAATTTAAATGCATCTTAACTGTGGCTGTTGTATCTGTTGAGTATTTAATGGGGGACAGTTCTTTGCTTCAGAAGTTAATGACACAAAATAAGCATAATCCAATATTTCAGTTGCAATATTTTCACCACCTGTGCAGGAACATTTATTTATTTATTTATTTATTTTAAGTCATGCTTTTTAAAGGTGAAAAATATCCAAAACATGTGAAGAATACAACAAAAATGTCGTTTGTTTTCCATCCTCCCTTAGCAAGAACTAGCTGTGAAAGCTGTTTCTCTGCACTAGACAGGATTAAGTAAAAAAGGTTTTAGTAAGAAACTTATGAAGAAACTAAATGTGTGTGTTGAGTGAGTAATATTTAAAAGAAAGCTATAGGAAAAATTACCTAGACACCATTTTTATAGATTCAAGAAATTAATGCATGGGCGAGCTATTACAGGAAACTACCAAGTAAGCCATTTTATACTACAAAAATAATCCATTATACACTTTCAAAGTTTTTATCTAGGTAATAATGATCAAGAGCTTTACTTTATAACCAAACAAAAGCTCTAGACTGCTCTTGTCAAAAGAAACATTTGCTGTGCTGCCGTGCCTTTAGGAGGATGCAGCAGTGACAGTGTTAGGAGTGATGAACCTGATGAATTGTTGTATAAATTTATCCTACTTATTTATTTTGTATGTATTTTTTTATTTGTAGAGTTGGAATTTGCAATGATTTCTGTAGGTTTTACAGTGTCGTTTCATTTGCACTTCCATTTGTTTCCTGATACTGATGGTGGATCCTCGTTGAAATACAGCATGAACTAGATAGTAAACCTAAATTCCTGAGATCTGGGTGAATCTTCTATAGAAAGAATTCTCCAGTTCTCCCTGGTAGACCTAGTTTAGTTTATAGGTTTATGTTCTTATTCATGCTTGAAATTTTAAACCGAATTGCAATGTATAATCTTCTTAAGCAAACTGGTTATACCCAAGTGGTAGCTCTAAGTGTCTTTAACCTTTGTCTTCCACAAAAGCAAGTATTAATCCTTATAACTAAGGCAGAAGGCAAATCTAAACACTGGTTGTGCCTGTCTTTGGTTGTATTTGTGTCAGTAGTTTCTTCCCTGTGTTTCTATGACTTCTTACAGTCTCGGATTTCAAAAGCTCTTCCTCAGTTTCTAATGCAGAAAGTCTGTCAGCCATCCCTGCCTTTTGACCCCCACAGCCTGGGGGATGCTCCAGGTGC
>WAAG01020002.1:10374-20424 GCA_013390105.1 Tichodroma muraria
GGGGTGTCGTGTTTTAGCCCTGAAGGGGACACAGCCCCGTGTCCTCTCGGTGAGAGGACAGAGCCCCATGGCTCGGACACCTCCGTGAACGACACAGCCCCATGGCACAGTGCCAGGGGACACAGCCCCATGGCACTGCCTCGTGTTATGCCCCATGGTTCGGACACCTTAGGGGACACAGCCCCGTGTCCTCTCCGTGAGAGGACAGAGCCCCATGCCTCGTGCACCTCCGTGAATGGCACAGCCCCATGGCACGATCCCACTGTACCCGGGAGGGGACACAGCCCCATGGCACAGTCCCGTTGTACCCAGGAGAGGACACGGCCCCATAGCAGTGACACTGTTGTGACATCCCAGCGGGAAAGAACCTGTGTCCCTGCCCCGAGCAGAGCCAGCCCCTGCTCCTGCTGTGCCATCCTGTCCCTCAGCCCCATAAACGATGTCACCCTCACCCTGAAGAGGTGACTGGGGTCCCAAAGTGGACGGAAAGTCCCGCTGTGAGAAGCCGGTGTCCGTGAGGGAGCCGGAGGAGTCCTGCAGCTTTGTTCGGATAAAGGGAGAGAGTTCACCAGGGCACACCCCGCGGCGTTTTCTCTTGAGGTTTCTGAGGGTACAAAATTACCCTCCTTTTATCCCAAACTGCCGGCCACACGTTGCCTTTTCCTTTTCCCGTTGCTGAGGTACCGGGAAGGTGCAGCCTTCCCCACCTGCCTGCTCCATATCCCCCCTTGAACCTGGCATTTTACCCCAAATCCCGGAAACTCCGGCTTGTGCAGAGCCGCCAGGAGTCCAGGAGTCGGGGGCTGTAACGAACCCGCGGCTCGAAACGCACCCCGAAGTTCAGGAACTCCCACTTGTCTGTTCCAGGAGTCTGCCCCGGCTCTGTCACAGACCTGCGGCTCGCAGTTGTAGAGACATTAAATCCCATCCCAAAGCCGTTCCCACCCCTCCTGTCCCCCAGGGAACTGCTTGTAATGAGAGGAACAGCGGAGCTGTCTTTACAAACAGGCCCTGGGTCTGCTGGTGGTAAAACCAGCGCTGGGAGATAAAAGAAACAGTGGGAAGGATTCCACTGATTGATGAATGGGAAAAGATATTTGCTTTTACAAATAAACTGTAGGTTTGCTGATAAATGAAATTAGACATTGTAAAGTGAAAGAAACAATAGGAAAGAAAACCCCTAAATTCCATAAGAATTGAAAATTCAAAGGGAGGGTTACACATTAGGGGGGAATCCTCGGTTTCAGGCATTCTGGGAAGTCTGAACCTCTCAGGTACCTCAGCCAGTGGGGAAAGAGAGAGGGAAATGCGGCCGGGAAATCGGGATAAAAAGGAGGCTGCGTCCTCCAAAAATCGGAGAGACCCCAGGGGAATGCCCCATGGCCTCTCCCTTTATAGGAATAAAGTCAAGGGACTCCTCTGTCCCCTTTCTGGACATGAGCCTCTGGTGTTTGTGGATTAATTTTCATGGCAGTAGGGATGTTATCACACCCCTTCCCTGGCAGAAGAAGCTCCTGCAGACACCGACCCGCCTTGGAGCTGGATCCTGCCCCGTCCCGGCCTCTGCCGAGTGCGGTGCATCCCCGTGAGCTGCGGCATCCAAGGACACAGCGGATCTTCCTCCAAAAACGGCGGCGTCCTGCGGGAGCATGCCTGCGTGCCGAGGCCTCCTCGCTGCCGCCCCCGCTGTGAGTCCCTCTGGAAGCAGCCGGCCGTTCCTGCTATCAGTTTGTGTTGGGAAAACAGCGCTGGAATGTCCCGTTGCCAGCCACGCCTTATCAGGTGCTGTCCTTGCACGGGAATGCCGCGGGAGGGAGAGCAGGAATCCCGGGCTGTGGAACCACCCAGGGGTGCTGCCCCCGCTTTTGTTGTTTCACCTTCCGAGATATAAATAAAATACTCGAATACTTTTATTTTTATAAATAAAATAGGTTGTGGGAGCACACCTGGGGCCTCCCTCACCGCTGCTCGTCAAGGTGGAATGCCGCTGGTTTAAATAAGGTGGAATTACGGAATTCTTGGGGTTGGAAGGGACCTTAAAGATCATCTCGTTCCAATCTCACTGCCAAGGGCAGGGACACCTCTATTGTCACTTAACGAAACGAGAAGGGGATAAAAGAACTCCCTAAAATGAGGTGCAGGACTGGAACAACGCAGGAGGAGCGAGGAGAGCCTGGTGGAAACTCAGAGTCATTAAGGTTGGAAAAGACCTTTAAGATCACAGAGTCCAACCATGCCCAGCACTGCCAGGGCCAGCACTGCCCGTGTCCCCAAGTGCCACATCCACAGGGATGAAATCCCCCCAGGGATGGGCACTCCAAACCTCCCTGGGCACTTCTAACTCCTGACAGCCCTTCCCATGAGGAAATTCNTCCCCCAGCCCCTTCCCAGCTCCCTCAGCCGCTCCTCACCACACTCGTGCTCCAAATTCTCCAGTTCACGAGGAGTTCACCAACTCTCCCCATCACTTCCCAAGCACGGTGTCACTTTGGATGTGACACCAGGGAGGAAACGTGTCCTCTGCCAGTGTCACCGCGGGGATCTGTAGGAGCTTTCCGAGGACCAAGAATCGAAGAGACACATCAGCAATGGAAGGAATGAGGATGAAAATTGCAGGGTGGATCCTGACCTGGGGCTGGATCCGGAGCTGTTCCCAGGGAAGGGCTGCAGAGCCTCCACAGCTTCTCTGGAGACTCCACAGGCGAGCCGGGCATCCCTGGAAAAGGAGGGCTGGAGCTCCCGGCAATCCCCTCGCAGCACGGGACAATCCCTGGGGAGCTCCCGGCAATCCCCCCCAGCACGGGACAATCCCCGCAGGAATACCCCCTGCGAGGGGCAGCCCAGCCGTGAGCGAGCCGCTCTGGAGCTCGGCCGTGCCGGAGCTGCCTGCGACCCGGGCCGGGCTGTCCCCGGGCGCACAGCCGGCTCCGCGGGACGTGCGGGCTGCCGCCGCCGCCGGCAGGAAAGGGGGCTGTTATCAACGATTGTTATCACTGGAATTAGCGGGGGTCGTGCTGTCGGGACTGAGCGGTATTCCTGCGGGCAGCGGCTCTCCCTGGGATCGTTACAGGGGTTTAGACAAGGTTGGCAACGATCCGTAAATCCCCGGAAGGGTTTAATTACGGGATGTGACCGACACCAGCGCCAGGTTCGGTTCCGAGGGCTCGCCCGGAGCTGTCACGATGAGGATCTCAGGGACTGGGTCGCCTGCGAGGAGGCCGCTCAGCCCAGGAGCTTGTGGCACAGAGGGCTTGAGCACCGAGGTGGGAATTTCAAATCAGAGACGGGAATTTCAAATCACTGAGTGGGTTGCGTTGGGAAGGATCTTAAAGCTCATTTAGTCCACCCTCTGCCACGGCAGGGACCGCTCCCACTGTCCCAGGCTGCTCCCAGCCCCAGTGTCCAGCCTGGCCTTGGGCACTGCCAGGGATCCAGGGGCAGCCCCAGTGGCTCTGGGAATTCCATTCCAGCCCCTCCCCACCCTCAGAGACAGGAGTTCCTTCCCAATATCCCATCTAAATCTCTCCTCTTCTAATTTGAAACCATTTCCCTTGTCCTGCCGCTGCCTGCCTGTATACAAAGTTGCTCTCCCTCTTTTTTATAACCCCTTTAAGCACTGGAAGGCTGGAATGAGTTTTCCCTGGATCCTTCTCCTCTCCGGGTGAACACCCCCAGCTTTGAGCAGAGGTGTTCCGATGTTCGGATGTTTTGTTCTAACCCCCAAAACATCTCTGGGTTCCTCCTCCTGGCTCAGCAGCTCCACGTCCTCCCCGGGGCTGGGGCAGCCCCGCAGGTGGGGTCTCACCTGGGCAGGCCAGAGGGGCAGAATCCCCTCCCTCAGCCCCTGGTGCTGCTGAGGATGAGCCCAGGACGGGGTTGGCAAGGAACAGAAACCAAATGGTCCCCAAAAGCAAAATCCAAAGGGAACCCCATCCACCTGCTCCTCCCCGACGTTGTGTGGCCACCAGCAGCCAGCCCTGCTGGCCACAGCGTCACCGCAGGAGCCTCCTGTCCAGCTGATTCCCCACCACCACCACCTTCAGCTCTGCTCGGCATAAAATGTTCCATTCCCTAAGAAGAGCTCCACTCTTTGTCCCCAGACTGGTAGCATTTGTCACCTTCACACGAATATTCATTGCTGGCGGCTGCCTGGAATTTGTCCCTATTATCTGCTGCCACACAAACTTTGTCCCGTTTGAGAGGCTGTCCGCAAGAAGTTTATTTTTCTTTCCTCTCCCCAGTCACTGCCGTAACCACGCTGAATGGGTATTGTTGGAATTTATTAATCAAATCATCGGGCAAGGCCAACACGGGTGTAGCAAAGACGGCTCTGCCGAGCCCATAATCCTAAAAAATGAGATTGGCTTTGCCCGACAGATTCTATTGGCCATTAACCCTTTTATGTTCCCTTAATTTCCTCCTAATGAAGCTCCGTATAATTGGGTTTTACGGAGCTGACAACAGCCTGGTAATGCTTTAAAATCTCTCCCTTTTAATTACTGACCTCGCAGTGTTTTCCAGGCCTCCAGAACTTCCCTAGTGGGCCAAAACTTTCTAAAAAATCAATGTGATGGGTCAGAGAGCTGGAGAAGCCTCACATGCAAGTTCCTTTCTGGTTCAACAATCGGCCTCTGTCCATGACTTCCCAAACCCCTGGATCAACACCATTATCAGAATTTATTTCCTTTTTTTTGTTTGTTCTTAACTTCACAACTTCTTGCTTGTTGTGTTTATTTGGGGGTTTCATTTTGTGCTGTGTTGGGTCAACTCCTGCAATGTCTCCTGGTTTTTCTCCTTCCTTTTCCACTTCCCCTTCCCCTGCTGGATTTTCCACGTGGCTCTGTGCTCTCCTCCCCTCCATCCAGCAGTGGCAGGCACGAGGCCAAGCCAGGCTTAAATCTGATCTCTCCGTGCCATTCAGGCAAACATTTCCTGTGGAATCACGGGGTTAGGCACAAATCTGGAAATTAACAGTGGAAAGCCAGGATCAAACAAGGCCAGGTGGTATTCACCTGGAAAACCCCTCCTGCAGGGACACTCAGGGAATCCCCCCGGGCAGGTCACTCCTTTTGGGATGAGGGCTGCAGTCCTGGAGCTGCTTCCAGGCTCCTCTCCTCCGTGCCCAGCCTCCTCCTGCCCCCCAGCTCCCAGCCAGGCTGGGCACCCTCAGGGTTTGCTTTCCCTCCCTGGACCAGGCAAACCCCGGGACGTCGAGTCTTTCATTAGTAAATTGAGTCTGTCATTAGTAAATTGAGTCTGTCATTAATAAATTGAGTTTTTCATTAATAAATTGAATCTGTCATTAGTAAAGTTGCAGATGACACTAAGCTGGGAGCGTGCGTGGATCTGTTGGAAGGTAGGAGGGCTCTGCAGAGGGACTTGGAACTGTTGGACAGAAGGGCAGAGTCCCATAGGATGAGGTTTAACAGGTCCAAGTGCCAGGTCCTGCGTTTTGGCCACAGCATCCCCTGCAGCTTTACAGGCTGGGGCGCTGGGGCTGGGCAGTGACCAGGAAAGGGCCCGGGGTGCTGATGGACAGCAGGCTGGACACGAGCCAGCTCTGAGCCCTGGTGGCCAAGGAGGCCAACGGCTCCTGGCCTGGATCAGGAATGGTGTGGCCAGCAGGAGCAGAGAGATCATTCTCCCCTGCACTCGGCACTGGTGAGGCCCCACCTCGAGCGCTGGTCCAGCTCTGGAACAGTTCCCCTCAGTCTGGGAAGGGCCTGGAGCCGCTCCAGCGCGTCCGGAGGAGGCAGCGAGGCCGGAGAGGGGCTGGGAACACAAACCCTGAGAGGAACGGCTGGGGGAGCTGGGGGTGCCCAGCCTGGAGCAAAGGAGGCTCGGGGTGACCCCGTCACCCCCTGCAGCTCCCTGAGAGGCGGCTGCGCTCAGCTGGGGCCGGGATCTTCCTCCAGGCAGCGCTGGCAGAAGCAGAGGCACAGTCTCAGGCTGCGCCAGGGGAAACACGGGCTGGATATCGGGAAGAAGTTTTTCACGGAAAGAGTAATAAAGCACTGGAATGCTCTACCCGGGGAGGGGGTGGAGTCACCATCCCTGGATGCGTTTAAAGAAGGATTGGATGTGGCACTCGGTGCCATGGTCTAGTTGAGGAGTTGGGTTGGACTCAATGATCTTCAAGGTCTCTTCGACCCGGTGATTCTGTGATTCTGTGATCCTGTGATTCAGTGGTTCTGTGGTTCTGTGATTCTGTGGTTCTGTCATTCTGAGATTCTGTGAGTCTATGGTTCTGTGGTTCTGTAAGTTTGCAGTTCTGTGGTTCTGAGGTTCTGTGATTCTGTGGTTCTGTCATTCTGTGATTCTGTGGTTCTGTGGTCCTGTGGTTCTGTGGTCCTGTGGTTCTGTGGTTCCGTGGTTCTGCCAGGCGCGGTGACATTCCTGCTGCCGACTGGGCCGATCCCCCCGCGCCAGGCTCCCCGTGCGGGCTGACCCTGAGCGCCGTGCGCCAGTGCCGCGGATAAACGCTCCCGTGCTGCCCGAGCCGCCCGCGGCCCGCTGACCCCTCCCGCAGCCGGTTCCGCTCTTTGCCGCGGAGTCCCCCAGCACCCCCCGTGCCCGTGGAATGCGATCCTGCCCTGGCCAGGGGGAGTCCCCGCCTTTGCTGGGAGAAGGGAAAGGGATGGGATGGAGCCGCAGGGCCAGGGCTGCTCCTGCTGCAGCTGCCAGCCGCGAGCGTGGCTGTCACCGTCCCACACACCCGGATGCCACCCACAGCAGCCAGGCCGGAATTCCAGAGGGTGATTTACAGGGATTCCAGCCCGGGCAGGTGCCCTCGCCTGGGCCTGACTCCCTGAGGTCTGTCGCCCTCACGTGGATTCAACCACATAACCACAAAATCTTCCAGTCTTCCAGATATTCCAGTCTTCCACAAGATATTTCTGCAGGATAAATCCACATTTTCCAGCCACAGCACTCAGTGTTTAAAGTCCTGTTCTGTGTTACATTTAAGGATTGAAATCAATTTTTAAGCCTAGTATTTTTGTAGTGTTCCCCAAATCTGTGTTTGGGACACACCTGGATGCTCCGAATCACAGCTGCTCTTTTCCCATGCATTTTATTCCAGCTTTTCATCTGAACACAGGAAATTATTATCTCGGGAGACTGAAGATGGATTTCAGCCGTGGAGTTCTGGCTTCAGCCTTTGCGAAGGATTTTTCAAATCTGAGTTTCTGCTTTAATTAAATACAGCTCGGGGATCTCTGGTGGTAATTTTGGGGTGAAGATCCTTTGGCAAGCGGTACTGGGGTCTCTAAAGTGCTCCCAAATCCCACAGGGAACGGCTGAGCTCCATCGAGGCAGGATTTGAAGACCTAAGAGGTGAATCCCCACCCAAGGGGCTGCTCCATCTGGGAATTCTGTGCTTGGGGCTGCAGGGTGGCAAAGGAGGGGCCACAGTTTCTGAGCAGGAAGGAGATCCCACCTCTCATCCCAAAATGTAGGGGATGAATCTCCTCATCACAGCTGCAGGAGTGAGGATCCTGCTGTACCTCTCAGCCCATCCCATTCTCCTTCCTGCCATAAATCCAGCCGGGCACAGCCCGAGCCAAGCTCACCCGAGCCGTGGTGTCCTCGAGAGGTGACACAATGAGCTGCGGACACCACGGGGTCCCACAGCTGGGGTGGCCTTTGGGCAGCTCAACCAACAGCGGAGCTCAGCAGCGAGGCCACACCCACCCCTCCTGCAGCCCTGGGAGCCACGGGGACGGTGACAGCAGCCAGGGCCACCTCGGGAGCCACGGGGAAGGTGACAGCAGCCAGGGCCACCTCGGGAGCCACGACAATGGTGACAGCAGCCAGGGCCACCTCAGGAGACACGGGCACGGTGACAGCAGCCAGGGCCACCTCGGGAGCCACGGGGAAGGTGACAGCAGCCAGGGCCACCTCGGGAGCCACGGCAATGGTGACAGCAGCCAGGGCCACCTCGGGTGGCTGCCAGCCCTGCCCTGCTGCAGGGACAGAAATCCCAGGGTTCCTCCTGAAAGCCACCAGTGCCAGTCCTGTGCCCCAAGAATTCAGAGGTTCCTCTCCAAGGAGCCCTGGCAGTGTCACACGGGGCAGTGTCACACGGGGCAGTGTCACAGCAGGGCAGTGCCAGCTCCAGTGCCCTGGGATGGGGTTTCCCCTCCTGGCTTCCCCTGGAAGTGCTTGCCCTCAGATCCCTCTGGATTTTCGACGTCACTGACACAATCAAGCCCTGGAACAAGTGCCCATCCCTGGAGGGATTTCGAAGCCCTGTGAATGTGGCACTTGGGGACACGGTGGCAGTGCTGGGGATGGTTGGACTCCATGATCTCAGAGGGCTTTTCCAGCCCTGAGGGTTCTGTGCTTCCCTGACACCAAGTGCTGCTTCTCCCAGCTACAGCCCGAGCCTGACCACTTAGGAAGAGTTTTGGGGATTCCCTGCTATTCCCTGTTCCAGATCCAGCCCCATCTGCCTCTGGCTCTGTGAAGGCCAAGAGGTGCCTGCCCCACTTTGTCCCAGCACCAGAGAATTCCCTGGGATCTGTCCCTGTCACCACTAGAGCCGGAGCAAATCCCTAACGGGGCTTGGAGTGCACTGAGTCCCCCCAGCGCCGGGTGGGAGAGATGCGGAGCAACTTCGGGAATTTTAGAGACTGAGCTTCCCTGTGAGGGTGGGGAGGGGTTGGAATGGGATTCCCAGAGGAGCTGGGACTGCCCCTGGATCCCTGGAAGTGTCCAAGGCCAGGCTGGACTGGGCTTGGAGCCACCTGGGATAGTGAGAGGTGTCCCTGCCATGGCAGGGGTGGGATGGGATGATCTTTAAAATCCCTTCCAACCCAAACTGTTCTGGGATTCCATGACAATTTCTCTGGTCTTCAGTTCCAGCTCTGGACTCCTTTGGTCACCAGTTCCCTCCTGCTGATTTTTAATTTTTTTAAGATTTAATTTAGCAGGAGCAACTTTTAGCAGCTAAAAATAAAACCCCTCCTAAACCCTCCTTCCTGCTTAGAACCACAGGATGGTTTGGGTTGGAAGGGACCTCAAAGCCCATCCCATTCCAAACTCCTGCCGTGGGCAGGAACACCTTCCAAAGGTAATTCCAAGTCCCTTGGATCACTTGCAGGGATCAGGAATCTCCTGCTGGAAGGACTGGGCTGCTGGAAGGAAAGTCCAGCAAATGCTGCCCATTTCCAGCTGGCCCAGCTCCGTGTGGGTGCCAGGCTGGGAAGCAGGGCAGGAATTGTCACGGATGCAGGAGACTGGAGCTGCCAAAGTGGGAAGGGGGGAACTGGCAGTGACTGAAGCAAGTTCTGCCATCAAGAAGCTACTTGTGAAAAAAATACACATTTGCTGTCTTAATTTTTTTTTTTTATTTTGCTGATGATCTTAATTTCACCGAATGTGTAAGATTTGCTTTAGCAAAACAAATACCGCTCTTGGGATTTTGCCATGCCATGAATTTTTAATGCTTTATTAGAGAGCTGGAGGGTTCCAGCCCAGTCTGTGGCTGCTTAATTGAGTGAAATCCCACTCCATTACCTGCCTGGAACCATCTGGCCTCGGCACTGAACAGCTGGGAATCCAAGCCCTGCTGCCAGCTCATTCCATACAAACCAGGTATTCCTTGGAAAAACCCTCCCTGAAAGTTGCCTGTACCTTCATGCACAGAGGTATTTATTTTTTTAAAAGGATTTTAGGGTCTTCTGTGATCAGAGAGGGCTTTTACTCCCTAGTAAAGCACCAGTTCTGGGTGCCAAAAATCGGCCCTGCAGAGGGAAAAGGGGAGGGAAGGCTTTGGTGGGGGCCTAGCAGGAGTGGCAGGTGGGGACAAGGCTGGGCAGGTACAATAAAAGGACATCCGCGGGGAAAAAAAAAAATATATATATATATTTATAAAAGGCTTAAAGAGTTGATTTTAAAATATTTGAAAAATATATTGAAAGTGCATTAAAAAACCGTAACGGGGGAAAGGCCAAGGGCGGCCGCGCTGCGGGCAGGAGAGGCCCGGCGCTCCAGGGACGCAGCCACCTTACCAGACCTGGTCCCGTTGGCGCTCTTGTTGCTGGTTCC
>WAAG01020005.1:2166-15597 GCA_013390105.1 Tichodroma muraria
ACACCTTGTTGTTTGCTTTCTAGAATCTTTTCTCTTTTCTTAAAAGGTGTCAGATGCACAAGGCAGGCTGGGAACTACCAGGAGACCTGAAAGACAAGTGACTAGAATGGTTGTTTTTATGATCATTGCCTTTCTAATCTGCTGGATGCCATATGCTACCTTTTCTATCCTAGTCACTGCATATCCCTCCATTGAGCTGGATCCTTGTCTGGCAGCAATTCCAGCTTTCTTTTCCAAAACAGCTACTGTTTATAATCCAATTATTTATGTCTTTATGAACAAACAGGTACTGTATTCTCTCTGTCTCTAACACTCATATTTTCTATTTTGTCTTGCTTTATTATGAACTATTTCTGCCTACCTATGTGTTAGCATTACAATATCCAGCATTTAGAATGAAAAAATAATCTGCCTGGTGGAAGACAGAGTAAACCTTTGAGCATTATTGAAATATAAATGTTAATAATAATTAGGTTTAGATATTATAAAGGAAAATCAGCCCTTGGGGAACATGAGTTAGTTTCCTGTATGAAAATTATTTTCTCAAGACTGTCCTAGTATATTTCAATAATTCTTTAGGAATGCAACACCAGTAAGTTGATCTTGAGGTGGGGTGCACATTTTCAAAGCTTGAAATTGTCTTGGGGAGATGAGGCATTTGTGCTTTATGTGCAGGGGGTAGAAGTGTTGCACATGCCCATTTAACAGGGAGCTTTCTTCTCTGGAATGAGGGCAGAGGATTGGATGCAGAAAAAAAAAAATTGACATGGGGATGAACCAGAGTGCTGTGTGCTCACAGTAATAACAGGCATGATAAACATGGGCAGATTTCTGCAATGAATGCAGCAACTGAGAGTGGTGGCATCAAGCACATAAATTAAATAAAGAAAAATACTTAAGTGACTATTGAATAAGAAATGGTGACTTTATTTATCCAGTCCTGCAGAGAGAACTATTGCTTATCTCACATCCTGTGGACAGCACTCTCATCTCCCAAACCATGTATTGTGTGCTACACTTTACCCTGTTTGTGGATGTGAACAGCAAAAACCCATCTTTGAGTAGCCAGGAATTTAGTATATGAAAGCATGCGTCTGGAGAAATGACCAGTTACGACCATTAGATATTATTAGCTATAAGCATAAAAGAAAATATATTTTTTAGATTAAGATTGGGTCTTTTCAGAACATAGTTAATTTTTAGGTTTAGAGTTCTTCATGGCGGCATAGGCAAATATATTTTATGGGGTTATTTCTTTATATTCCCAACTGATTCATGAGAGACTTCCAAGACTTTTAGCTAATATGCAGATTGATTTATAGAACTGTTTTTAAATTTCCTATGTGTTTCGATTGATCTCCCATTTTTTCAACTTTTTAGTTCAGGCAGTGTCTGATTCAAATGTTCAGATGCAGTGTCATAGGAACTGCAGAGTCCAACGTGAACCTGGCTTCAGAGAGAGCAGTGGTAACCCAGGACAGAAGAGGCAGCAAGACATTCCCCATGGCAGTTCATAGCACCATTTCCAAGAGGAAAACTGGAGATGAACACAAAAGCCAACAATCTTTGGCTCTGTTGACAGCTTCAGAAAACAAAATGTGTCCCATGTAGAGTGGGAGATGGGATCCTTAATGCAATGTTACAGTGCATTTCATTGTTACAATCACCTAATATAAAGATATGTTGTCACTGGGGACATCACTGTCCTGTGGACACCAGCTTTTGAGATCCCAGGCTCCTCAGTGCGTGTGAGAGCTCCTTGGTTCTAGGGGTGCAAACACCCAGCCACAAGGTGAGTCCCTTCCTCCACTGCATTCCTCTTCCCAATCCACAATCAGCTCGCAGCAGGTAGTGGCACCACACTGCTGTGTCTCTCTCTCCCTCCTGTCCTTAACTCCCTGTTTCTGCTTAAGTCACATCCTCCCTGCTTTAACTGGGCTGCTGATTCCAGAATAAATTAATAATTGTTATTACACCTATGCTTTCAGAAGCAAGGACTATAACACAAATAATGCCTCTGTAAACAGTGAAAACTAAAGGAAATTGCCAGCTTTCCATGGCTATATTCCATTTCATATTTAATTCACACAATGAAGTGCAGTGATATACTTAGCTTTAGTGGAATGTCACTTGTACATGAAAAGCCAAACCAGACTATGAGTGTAGTAAAGACAGAATTCTGCTTTACACAGTGTTTAGGATCATTGTATGAAATGTTGCTAAGAACTAAGCTTGTGCTAAGGCACATTGGAATTTTAATACTATATAAAATCTATCTTTAATTGAATACATTTTAGGAGAAAAGGCAAAGGCTGACTGTATTTAAATGCTTTAGGATGGGAAACCATTATTTCTAGAGAAGATATTAGTACAATGCAAGTTGAAACAAATGTTGTTCCACAGCAGTATAGAGAAACTACACTAGCTCCATGCTGTACAGACCTTAGCTATAGAAATGTGATATAGAATGAATCATTCATGGTTCAGTTTTACTTCAAAATAATAGAATTATTTTACACAGAATAAAAAAAATTTGTTTCTATCGGGTTTTTTTCTGCTTTCTGTTAAGTTAATGTTTGAAAAACTATATTGCCTTGAAAAAGAGTGGGACTACCTGAGATACCTGTGGTCAAAGCTAGTCCCTGAGCAGTACCTTGCTGACTTGGAAGTCAAGAACCATTCCTGCAGCAGCTGGAGATGCTGGAGGATCAGGAAAAGGTAACACAGACATACAGCACAAAGCATATCCTGAAACCCTGGTATGTTGCAGAAACTGGTGTCTGTATGATTCCCCTGCGCTCCGGGGGAACGCAGCCCTCATGGCACCCCCTCCTCCTCCTCCTCCTCCTCCCCGTAAAATACCCCTTCTCCTCGAATACGTCTGCGATACCAAATATAGACTTTGAGAGCAGTGATGGAAAGCTCTTTCAACTAAAGCTTCCTTCCACTCCTTATGGCAGCACATGCATCTGTTCAAAGCGGCAGCTGTACGCTGAATTTTCCTTATGTGGCTGCGCTCTGTGGTTGTTCTTTGCTGTGCTCTGAAGGGCTGCAGTTCCGACAGAGTGTGCTGTGCTTTCACAGGGCAACTCCTGGCAAGTTTTTCCGTCTTGCAGCCACTAAACCGTGCTGTGGGAAAGCATGGATTTTTCTTTTTTCTCCTACTTGCATCAAGCAGCCACTTCACCTCTGACAGATCCGTGCTGAATATCTCGAGCTTTCATTTTCAGAAAGGATTAGCTTAGTGGATGCAAATGTGGACGCATGGCTTAATCTCTATGCTCAGCGTTGTGAAGTGGCTAAGACTTCATGGGATGTGTTTTTCTGTAGTTGGTAACTCCTATTGTAAAATGTAGGACAAATATTTAAGGGAAACTTTGAAAATAGCAGGCTGAGTCATTCTGTGAGAAGATATATCTAAGCTGGTATGCTAATAAGGCTGCTTCTTGGTTACTAGCATGCTGCTTGCAGTTGTGGGACTGGTCTGGAAAAGTAACACCTTTTATTTTAATCTTTCTATGCTCCTGAAGCTCCCTGCTGGGCTGGAGGGACAGGTGTGTCCCTGAGCCACTCTGGCCTTCGTATGCCTGGTGGACTGCTTGGCCACCTGTTTCTGCTTGTGGCTCCTCACAGCACTCACACCCATGGACAGGCACGCTCCTTGTTTTGCATCTTACAAAAGCCCTTTGGACCTCTTCTACAAGGTGTCCTTTGCAGAAGACGAGGAGAGGTTAGGAAGCATTGGATCTTTTTCTGTTTTCTGATTAGAAGGATGTTCAGATTCCATTGCCCTGATTTCTTTTCGGGATGGTAAGATCCAAAGAGAGGAGTTAGTCCACAAATAAAATCATGAGCTGCATATGTGAGAACTCACTGCAAAAGACTGTACAGTTTTCCTATTCATCTTACAAAATTTCATGAGGTGACTGCCTTTTACAGTGTAATTCTGGCTTGAACTTTTGCAGGGCTCAATCTTAAACCCAAATGTTGATCCTTATTCTGACAAGCACATTCTTTGCCAGTAATCTAATCCTGTGTTATCCATAGCAGAACAATGAACAGATGTATAAGCCTTTTTAAAATGTTTTGGAAATACAGTGAGATAGGAAGAGTATGGTATTCAATAATTGATTGTATGCACCTTTTTGTGCTCATTAGTCCGTCAAAACAATCAGATATGATTTGAAAGTAAAAATTCTTGCATTTAAGACTCGGATTTTCCCTTTCAAGGATATATTGACCTAGGTTAATCACAAGTTAATGGTATTACATATATTAAATCATGAAGAATTGGCAGAAGTGCTAGTGTTTAATTAAAAGAATTATTTTATCTTCTGAAAAGGTGAAGATATGTAAAGTATAGCTTTGTAGTACAAAATAAAGCAACAAAAATTAAGTAATTGTAAAGAAAAAAACAATGTTTAAATGCATGGAAACGATGTAAAAATGCATGGAAAACAGTAGAAAACAGAAAGCTATCTCTATGAGATGCTCCCATCTTTGATAGAAACAAAGAATCAATAGAATCAATGGGTATTTTCATCTTCTTAAAATGTCTTCAGTAATGCTTTTCAGGAGGATACCTTTTTTCCCTACTGGTCAGGGAGTACATTTTAAAATGCGTGAACACCTTGATGCCTTGTCATAGTGGGCCAACCAGAACAGTATCAGCCTGGGAGCAAAACACAGGGTTCCCAGGAGTTGGTTGTTAAGTCTTTCAGTGTAACAATAAAAAAATTTTTAGAACTACAAACAAAACTAGGGGCAAGGGAGGGGGCTCTTTCTTTTTCGGGGTTGTGCACAGTGATTAGAGGGACACGTTTTTGCAGTATGTGGTAAGAACATGACATGAAGATTTTACCATACACAAAATGTAATTTAGGCAATGGATGGTTTTAAGACCTTAAGATGTAATGAATAACAGGTGTGAACACTGCCAAAGTCAGCTTGCTTATACTTGATTGGGAGCTGATAAACAGCATCTTGTGTCCTTGAATTTTCATTTTGCCACCACATTTCATTTTGCATAGGAGTATGCCTAGAAATCACATTCCTAAAAAAACCCCTTTTATAGCATTGTCTATTGTTTGCAAAACTAGCAACGTAACACAACACCACTTTCATTTTTGTGATCACTGTATTTTAATGATGTAACCTGGAGAAAGATACTGCCCTTCCTGCAAATGTTCCATGGCACAGGGGGATAATTGCTTTGTGTTTTTCCTTAAAAGTGTCAGCAATACTTCATCAATCTACTTGTTTGTAATGGTTGCCATAAGAGTTACTGTTGAGTTATGAGGTCATGTTGGCTCCTTTGGGGCAACAGTAAGAAAGGCACCGACACTGAAGACTAGCTAATGATTCACTGAGTGAAAACCAGAAATTATGGAAAAGACAACAGCAATCTTAGGGTCCTTTTGGTGCTGGAAACCTCATGTTCCAGCATGAAATGGGTCTCTTCTTTTAGGCCATAACATGCTACCCAGACCCTACTCGGGATGAAGTATTCCAGCCTTGTTCTTGACATCTTTATGGTATATCCAAGTGAACAAAGTTACCCATCTTGTGCCTGTAAAATGTTGGACTTTCTAGTTGCCACACCATGGTTCTGTCTCACTAGGAACAAGCCATATAGGTGTATTTTTAACACAGGTGTATCCTGACATGGCATGTGCACAGGGCACGGAGTGGTCACTCAAGGTAATGGACAGGTCCGTACAGCTGAGGCCTCTGTTTAAACTCTGCTCAGGTTCTGTCTGGAATCACTATCTCCTCGCTACTATGCTGTGGCCCACAAGAGCTGCTCTGCATTTATAGTCATGTCAGTTCTTTCTTGTTGAAAAACTATCAAACAAATCTGTTCTTAAAGCTGTATATTCTTCAGAAAACCCTCGAACAAACAAGCGGATTTGGGCATGGGGAAAAATATCCGAAATAGTTTTCAAATATCATTTCAGTAAGAGACAAAATGCTGAGGTTTAAAAGTAGATTGTCCAAGCTATTTTTCATAGCTTCAAATCTAAAGAAAGAACATATTTTAAAATGTCATAAGATCAGCTCACCTGATCACCCACTAGCAGGGATGAAGGTGAAAACTTAGACACTGAATGTACTGTTGGTGCACTTTACAAAATGTTCATGTTCTTGCTCTGGCAGCAAACAACACAGCTTCTCTGGGGATTCCTTACTGCTTTTTGAAGATGCAAATGTCTTAATACACAGATTTTGTTTCTCATAAAACCACATGTACTGCAGAGCACTTCTGAAGGAGATACTCCTTGTTCAAAGTGCAAGGGCATGGAGGGGGTAGAGATTGTTGTTGATGATCAGCTCTACCAGAAGTTCACCATAAACCAGATTACTGCAGCATAGCTCTGATGAAGATTAACTTCTAAATCATCTATTTGTATCTCATTATAAACAGGTTGCTCCTTTTGCAAATATTTTTGCCTTGGTTTTTGGTAAAAATGCACTTAACCACATATCTGAGTTTCTTTCACTTTTGATTAATAAGACCTTGCCCTTACCCACACTGGACCTTTATTTCCAAGGGCTCTAAAGCAAAAAATGCAACTAGCAATCAAAACAAGTTTGAGAAACACATTTCTCTCTGTTTCTGATTTTGGATGAAGTATTAATTCCTGCTTTTTCATTGTTTCCTGCTTTCTCTTCCGTTCATTTCTTCACTGGGTTCAGCGCAACATCTCCAAAATAAAACATTTCTAACATTCTCCCTCTGGTTGCTCTTACCTGTAGATCTGACATCCCACTCAGAGGAGACTCCTTCCCCCAACAAATGCACTTGCAAAGGACAGAAGGGTTTGACAGTGAGATGAGGTTTAAGCCTAAGCAGGGCCAACATTCACGTATGTTTAGAGCATCCCTGATATTCTTCCACCACTATTCCAGCCTGAGTGTTCCACAGATATACACATATCTGTGTATATCTGTGGAACACTCAGGGCAGACATATTTGACATATTTGTTCACTATCTAGCTAGAGGAATAACATACATTATATGGCTAGAATATTTCTATTTAATTATGACCTCAGCGAAAATGATTATCCAAGAAAACACAGTCATGAACATTAACTCTCATCTCAATTATTGAGAAATATAATTTTAAATGATTGGTGAAGAGAAGATTCCTAGAAAATTTATGATAATGTTCTTTATTATAATACTTAGTATTATAGATTGTACTATTTTTTCTCTTTATTACATTATATTGAAGTCTCTTTCCTTTTCTATGTCACAAATAGTTAAAAATCTGTAAGAGAATTTAAGGGCCTTTCAGCAATTTGGCACACCAGTTTTATCTCAACTATTATCTAGCTGCATCAAGATATTAATGTAGTCATCTCTCTTTAGTCTCAATGAATTACTATAAAAATGTCAAACGATTAGATTATATTGGCCAACATAGCCCTGTTTGATTGAGTACAGATGTAGGCCATGTCCCTTGAATCACACTGATGAAGAAGCAGAAAGGTTTGTGGGATTCCAGTGCAAATTTATTTCAATGTACATTCCACTTCAGATTCTAATGACAGTAGTTGCAATACTAATAACCAAAAAATGCTAAACAGGTATTTACAGATGGAATAAAAGCCAACGTCATTCAGGATAAATACCAATGAACTCTGTCGAAGGAGAAGAAACAGAAAACTATAAAACCAGCACAGAAGCCAAACACAACACAGACACAGATGCTGCCCAAGGGCACAGATGTGACTATACCAAAGGAGCAAAATGAACGTTTCTTTTACTTAAGGGAATAGTAGTGCTTAAATTCTGTCTCTGTTGGACCAGAAAATGTAGTTTATGCTTTTGTGCCAGGAAGACAACAGTGTATAAATAGTTGATAGTGATATCTGGTTCCAAATATCTCAGTGTTGGCTTCTGTGCCATTCTGGTGGTCACTAGAACTACGACTTTCTTTTTCTGCATACACAAACTGTGCGTCCAGTTGCACATGCAGGCCTGTCAGGGAGAGGCAAGGGACAAATCCTTACAGATGAAATACCTCTCAATTTTCTGGTGCCCACACAGATCACATGTGATGAAAAGCTAAAGTTATGCTGTTATAATTTAAAAGCTGGAAACAGGTTCTGTTCCATATATGGTAAAAATTCAGAAGATAGTTACATCAGTCACATTTTGCTACAGTAGACACACCATAAGCAAAGCATACTGGCAGTGTATCTCCTCAGCTGAAGTCTGTTCCCACTCTATGCCTATGCATCTGTATCCATGTATATCTGAGCTTCTTGAGCAGCAGCGCAGGAGAAAGCATGCACCTGTGTTGTTAGTGACAGTGACAGCATTATTTGCTAATCATCAGAAAAAAATAAAGGCCCAGAGAGGCTCGGATGCAGAATGACAAGGTAGGAACTCTGCGTCGGTACCGTGCACAGTGATCTATGCAGTTCAGCTGCTGCCTCGCTGTCAGGGTTGACCAAAGTACAGCTGGTCACCTACATACCTCAGCTGCAGCACAGTCCATACTCAGTTTCTATTCTGCAACCTACCTCAAGAGTTACAAGCTCAGATAATAAATTCTGAGGACATGACAGAACTGCAAATATTTCTGAAATCCATTCTTCTTTTCCATCAGGAAATCTCAGTTAATTCTTGCCACTGGTGTATCGACAGGTAATTAATACACATCAGTGAGAGAACAGATTGTTCTGGCTGCTTCTGCAATGCTGAGAACTCCAGCAGACAAGCTCATTAATACCAGAATGAAGGTCAAGATGTCTGCTCTGAACAGATTAAATGTTTTCATCACAAACTTTTTTCCCTCTTCCAGGATATTGCAGATTACAGGTCTTAACTGTAATTCCACTGTCACTGTTCTCTCATCAAACTCACTTTGTACTTAAGAGGGAGCTCTCCAAGCCATTGCTCACAATTTTCCAAATGAGCACTTCTGTCCTACAATATGAAACTGTTCTCCCTTACTGATGGATTATGATCATGTCCTCATTGCGTTAATCAAAACAAATTGGGAGCACTAATCCGTTTCTTAAAATTTTGGCATCAAAAAGAAGACAGAGAAAAGCAGTGTGGACACTGTTGCTATGATATAAATTTGATCTACTACCCAGTATCCACTGAGATAATAAAACATCTGTAATACATAATATTTTCACGCAGAAGCCAGGACAGTTTATGATTATCAAGGGAAATTACCATCTGCACTTTTGGAAAACTCAGGTTTGTTTTGGGTTTTTTGTTTGCTTTCTGGTACTCCCCCTGCAATGACTTCTTTCACAGTTGACATACTTGGGCAAATTAAGAAGAAACCCACTCAAAATTAGAAAGAATTTTAGACAATAATGAACCTGACTCTGTTTACTTCAGTGTTATTATCTCAGTGTACCCACAGCACAGAAAAGTTATGTCAACTCTTGGAATTGTTTAATTGTTGATTATGGTTATGGTATAAAAAACAGAAGTCTTAACAATCCACCTTGCTAAGAAACTTATGACACTAATTTCCCTTTCTTTAAGAAAATTAAGTCAGAAAAAAAAGCCAGAACATTATAAAATTATTTTCAGATGCCTTTTCAGGAAATAAACCCAAATCCTTAATTAGCGCAGTCCCGATTTCTGGAAAAGCTGTACATCTTTGTAAACATCTAGTTTCTCCTAACAATTTCAAGTGCTAAATGTCAAGTATGAGACCATCAAGAAAAGTGACAAGTTGAGAATATTCAGTTACTGGAAAGGAACTCAGTACTGACTCACTTTCACTTTAATCTTGACAGTTTTCACCCTCTTCTGCCATCATGTGTGAGGCGAAGTATTATATGAAACAAAGACAAATTACAGTAGTTATTCAGTGATAAAGAAATATCTTCCTAAATATTTCCCATAGTAATGGACACCGTCACAAAACACCCTTTTAATATCTTGTATCTTCCGAGCCCAAAATATTGGTCTTTACTTCTGAAAGGGGTGTTTATTTTGTTGGCGTCAACTGTTTGAATTCAGCACTTACTTCATGCACTCTTTTGGCAGAGGAAGAAAACATTTCTTCACAGATGGACTATTGCATTTACAATGTTTATTTTAATATATTTTAAGGTGTACATATCTAATGTAATACCTAATACATATTAATGTAGTGTATTAATACATAATTACATATCTAATGTAGGTATCAAGATTCATATTTCACGGAATATTATAATTAATATTTTATCCACCAGCAATATTGTTAGTATTCCATACTGTATTTTTATAAAAATGGGATTAAGTGATCTAAAATTGTTCTTCTTAAGTAACCACAAGTCTTAAGTAACCATCTGGAAAACTGCAACATATTTAATATGTTTCTTCTTATTCTGAAATGAAGACTATTGCGCCTGCTACTTTTGAAAATGCTACTACCATGTTTATGAAAGACCCCACACACTCTTCTATCACTGGCTGAAAAGTATTCCATCAATTTATCACCTGAATACCAATCCAGTACATATTTCAGGGCACATAAACATGCCTTCAGTTATAATTCGACCATATCCTTAAAACCCATGCTGATAACTGTCTATCACTATATCCACATGAAGACACTGCATTTGGAGGCCTGAATTAATACCCAAGAGGGACTTGAAGAAGTTCTTCCTGGTGACTTTACATTGATGAGCTGTTCTTTCATCGACACACACGAGAAGAATGGATTTACACTCACATAGGATGGTGGAATTGCCTCTGATACCCTATTTCAGGAGAGCTTCCAGGTCAGACAGTGCCAAAGCATAGGCTGGAAGGCTTAGAAGGCTGTGAAATCACTAAATTAGTGCTCAAACTCCAGATGAATAGTCTTAAGTAATTATGGGAATGATGCGTACGCCACACTCAAACCTGCTCTAATTTCCTTGCCTCCAAAGACCCCCAGCAGCAGCTGCTCCATTGTGGCATCTGCTCCACCCATCCAGTGACCATCCACGGCAGCTCTGGAGACAGAGACCCACGTGTGACATTAAATCCTTGAATGACTGCTTATGGCAGTATAATTTTAAAGAGGTTACACCAGGAACTAATGACAGAGCTTCTCTTTTTTTTTTTTTTTTTTTTTTGTTTGTTTGTTTATTATTTTGTAGCTGCAGCTCTTTACTGCAGACCATTTAGAGCCACACCCTTCTCTTGGACAGCTATGTACAACTCAAATTATATTCTTGTCCTAGAATGTCATCAATAAACTCACCATGATTTTTTTCCTCCTCACATTTTTCAGATTACATAAATTTTAGCTGACCAATTCTTTTCATGCTAAAATATATGATGAAATGTCATTTCTGTTATAAAAGCTAATTGATAGTGTGATTTGTTATGTTGCTGAGACATAATTCAGAAAGTTATTTTAAAGCCCTTGATACATGGAATAGCACTAACTGCTTAATATTTCTTGTATGAATGAATACAGTGCATGGGAATGATGTAGTGCCATGCAGATGAAATATTTTCAGGAGCTCTTATTCTTGTTGTTTGGGCTTGTGCCAACGTCATTTGACGAGAGAGCTCATACGTCCTAAGGTGTATCTACTGTAATTTATTTCTGGGTCATTAGTTGGTAGGATTTTTTTCCTCCAGGTTGCTGAACACTATATAATATTATAAAAATTAAAAGCTCATAGTCAAATAAATTAATACATTAGAATACTCAAAAAAAATCAGGTATTTTTAATTTTAAAATATTTTAATTTAATCTTTCTGTTTCATTAAAACAATTTATTGCTTAATATAATAAAAACAGTTTCTCACTCTCAAAGTCCAGATGGAGTACGGCGTCTAGTTCAGGAGTCTCCAGTATAAGAGTGAGTCCAGAGGAGGCCACAGAGATGCTCCAAAGGCTGGAGCCCCTGCCAGGGCCCAAAGGGGCTCCAGGAGAGCTGGAGAGGGACTGGGGACAAGGGATGGAGGGACAGGACCCAGGGAATGGCTCCCACTGCCAGAGGGCAAGGATGGATGGGCTATTGGGAAGGAATTATGTTGGGAAAGTTATTAAGGGAAAACACAGGGAAACAAAGCAAAAATTATTAACCATTTTATTTAACGCTAACTTGTTTTCTAATTAAACTACAACTATCTCCATATAAAAAGATCAGTTCATTCAGAATAAGGCCACTTGGTGAATTTTTTAGCTATGTACCTGATGAATTGTCCATGTGAAAACAAAATACATCAAGGAAACATTTTTCCAAATGGAAGCACTGACATTGATACATTCAATTCCATTCATGCATCAAGGCTGAAAAATACTAACTCGCTTTTCTTTAAAATACGTTGGTACTTACCAAATTTTTAAAGGATTTACCAAGTTAAAAAAAATTCAAAGTACGAATTGAAATTTCTGAACTATATATTTTATTTTCCTGACACACTCATATCAAACTGTTTACATCTGAAACAGGAATCAGCAGTATGTACATTTTCTTAATCTCACCTCTCCTTAGGTCAGTGTAGGTAACCCTAGCATGAAAAGATTGACACAAATCACATCAGAATTATGTTGGGTAAACCATAGAGCACACAATTGAAAAATGATGGGTGAGTTGCAGGAAGATCTGAGGAACTGCAAACAGTCTGCTCTTCTATTTTGTCTCCCGGAGAGCTGAGAGAATCTGCTTCCACTATAAAAGTAAATTAAAAACCATTGTTATTTCTGAATTTGACTAAATATAAGAATGCTGTAAATGCCGTCATTTAACACATCTTCTCTTTCATTAATACTTGTGGTTCTTTTACATTCTTTTAAAAATATTAACAACTGTCACTATATATTGAGGAAGCATTTTCTGAAAAAGAAAAACAGAAAACTAGGGAATATTTCTGATCTGAGTTCTTTCTCTCTTCAACTCTATGACAGTACAAGCTATAAATAAAATTCATTTTATTAAACCTTATTTTAAACGGTAAGTCCTGTACATTAAAAAGCAGCAGTACAATTTAACAGACAGTATATTAGAAATTGTTTTACTCAGAAATTCTTCCCTGCTCTCCAACAAGATGATAGAAATTTCTTATGTCCAGTATGCCCTGTAAAATGCAGACTGTCTAAAACCACTGGAGATCCTACTGATCTTTTTGCAGTTTATAATCCCATACAATTTATATTGTTTATGTTGTGTTCCTGATGCACCTTGTTAGTAACACTGTTTTAGCTACTCCAATTATGATATTGTATCTGTGGTCTTCTGACTCTCAGCTCTTCTAAGGAGTTTCAGAGAAAATTGTAATAGCTCATCTGTAAGGTTTCGCTTATACCCGTGAACTACCTATCTAAAGGTCCTAGTTAGTGTTTATAGCCAGTTTTCCATACTAAGCCTTTTAATTCTTACTTTTAATGGAATCCTTTTTCCCGTGACTTCTACTTTTCTGAAGAACATGAACTGTCTGCCCAGTCGTTTTACCAAAGCTC
>WAAG01020005.1:15626-32564 GCA_013390105.1 Tichodroma muraria
CGTTTTACCAAAGCTCAGCAAATCTGGAAAGAAACGTTAAGTTTCTGTGAGTTTTTAACAAAAGTTTTGAAAAACAAGAAAATATGAACCATGCAGCCTGTTGCTTTCAGATCTAAACTTAATGAAAAAGGATACCTTTACAGATTTAAGCTACATATCTGTGCAGATGTAAGTTAAATCCACAGGATTTTTTTTCCCCATAGTTTATGTAACTACAGATGGCCACGCCCTAGGGCACTACTTCTCCCCATATAAATCCTATTTTTACCATATGATCATAAACAAACATCCCACCAAATCTGTTTTGAGTAGGTTACTATTCTGTATGAAAGATCAACATGTCAACCACATGGTGGCTCCTGCATACAGTTCACCTCCTATGGAAACTCCGGACAGAATTTGGTAAGGAGCAAAGAAAAGAAGAGACAGGAGACAGGTAGATTCACCCCGTCCCTGAGCGCACACACAAGTGCCTGAAGCAATGCACACACCAGCTAAGACAAACACAAACACTCACTCTCACACAGGGTCTCCAGCCTTTCTGCATGCTCCTCCAAGCTTGTGTACCACTGGGTGGCTATTACAGAACCAACACCTGTAAGGCTTAGAAGCATTGCTGTCTCTGTGGGTCTCTCTAGAGCAATACGCAGATAACTAAAGAAGATCAGATTATGAGAGTACATAATATATAAAGTTATAATATATAAAGTACATAATATATATAAAAAAATAACCAAATATACAATGCTTTTTAATAGAGGGAGAAAGAATGTCAGAGTGCATTTTCTTGCATGTTGAGCATCAAGTGTTTTCTAACATTCATACAGCATTTTGAATTTAATACAATTAATTCAGGTAATCTCTCTACATTTTCTCATGATGCAGTTTTATAATAGGGTTTATTCTCTGTCATATTACTGTAGTTCTGGACATCTCCAGAAATCTGAAAGGAGTAGTAACACCCTAACTTTTACAAAACGCTGCAGAATACCTTTTATAAGACAGTCAAAATACTGGGAATCAGGTGTAAAAAGATGTGTTTAGACATAAAATATTGCAGGAACTGAACCCTTTTCTTTGTCGTAAGCATGGTATTGATTTGGAGGCTTAAAAGCAAAACATGCAACATGGAACTTGAGTTTTTACTGCTGAATATTTCAGTAAGTATCTCTGGCATAATTATTTTAGTCATAAAAGGGGAGTGATATGCTAAGGTTGAAACTGCAGTAAATAGGCTGCATTTTTGGTTTTATTCAGATCTACTTTTCATAGTAACTTTATCAAAAGAAAGATGATATTTGAAGTTTTCTGCAATCTTTTGGGGAGATGCTGTCTGATTGCCCATGGAGTTTATGGGACTCATTTTTAGATGAATGTTATTCTAAATTTGCAGAAAGCTTTTGGACTTTAACATGTAAGTCTTATTGATAAATGCACCTAACCATTAAACTGAGACTTCAAAATTTTTGAGTTTGAAAAACTAGTTAAGAAATTGTGTTTTGGTTTACTTTAGGAAATGTCTGTTTGGGATCAAAAAGGATATAAAAAAATACTAGGAGTTTGTTTACACACTCAGACGTCTGCATATTTACATATGTAGATGTGTGTATAACCTATCTTACACACAATTGGATTTAACTTATGCATTGTTGCACTAATTAAACAGTATTTTTAGAGAATTTTTTTTCTATTTCTTCTTCATGGAATGAGTAATTAGAAAAGGCAAAAGATATTTATGTCCCCAGGATGTGCGTTGCTCGCTTGCTGCCCAGGCATACTGTTGGCTCAGCCTCAAGTGCCTTTCTGCAGGGCTGCTCTCCAGCCAACCCTCTCCGAGTTTACACTTGTGTCCAGTGTTACTCTGCCACCAGTGAAGAGTCTGTCATTTGCTCTTGTTAAATTTCATGTCACTGTCAATTGCCCAATTCTCCAATCTATCTACACCCCTCTGCAAGGCATCTCATCCCTCAAGAGTATGATCAGGTTATCTGAAAAGTCAGCATGGACTAAATAATTAATGAATAAAAGTAGGACACTGTGGCATCTGTCAAGAATTCATAATGGATATGCAATAAAAGAATGCAAATCCTACCAGCTGTCAACTTAAAAGCAACGAAAATACTGAGATGCTTTTAAAGGTAAAAAAAAGCTGCAATTAATATTAAAAATTCTGAACAGGTTATCTAACATGCCATAATAATTTATTTAAATTAACAATCTGTCTGATTGTTAAACTTTTCCATGTATGAACCCTCAGAGGGACTCTTAGCAGTTTATCTGTTAAAGGAAAATTTTATATACTCAGTTAGAACATTTTGAGAATCTTGCTCTCAGACTAGTGAGGCATGTGTAATGTAGCAAGGTTTCTGTGTCGTATTTTCTTATCATTGCCTTCTAACAGACCTATCATCCTATTTATCTTATAAAGAAGCTCTTCTACTTGCAGAAGTAAAGGATAATATTCTTAACTCAAAATTGTAACTTTGCTTTGAAATAATCTGCCTTATTGTGGACTTTACTGAAATTGACTTTAACCTACTTTTTGTGGACATCAGAGTTTGTAATTCTTCGGTAACTTTGCTGTGATCGTACCAGATCTAGAAGAATCACCAAATGGCATTCTAGAAAAAAATATAGCAATAGTGTTTGCACTAATAATAACACCCAGCATAATAATTACAGTAAATCAGACCTTTTGTAAGTTAATTACTTTCTTGAACACAGTCTAAACCACTACTATAAAATCTACATATTTCAGCCACAATTGTCAAGTATTATGCAAAAGTACACTAATAAAGTCATCCTAGCATTATTTCATGTAATTTTGCCACATCTTTCCATAGCGTTTTGCAGGATTTTTTTCCCTATGCCACATTAGCATAATTGGTAGTCCATCAAGTCCACATACCGTCTTATTACAGCCAATGACCTGTGTGACCCAACTCTGCAGTTATGAACTCTTGGAAGAGTTTATGGTGTGCAGGTATTGAAATGTTTTTATACCACAGCTCCTCTCCACAACTCACAGTCAAGTTGCATCCCTAACATGCCTTATTTTCCTTTAAGGTCTCCAGCGAAATAACTCAGAATACTCTCAGAATTAGAAGGTTTTGCCTACTTACCTTTACAGAGAAGTAAATTACTTTTCTGCCTGCAAAGTCTTTGACATACTTAAAACTTTTATCATGTCTCCTCTCAGTATGTCAATCTTTCCTCTGAAAGTATGTTTTAAATGCATATAAACATATTAATGCACATACATATTTATTAATAAAACTAAGAACACAAGCTGTGGTGCAGCCTTCTGACCACTCCTAATGCTCTCCAGCAATAACTTACTCTATATGGCTGATATTTTTCTCCAGTTGAGACCTTTGGAATACTATGTAGAGTGGAAAATTACTTCACGCATGACATGACTTCACGCTTACACATGACACTCCTGTATAGCTACCCCTACACAGACCTTGGGGGATTTTTAACACTAGCAAGGGTGCCTTGTTTAATTTGTGATCCATTTCTTGAGACTGTTCTGTAACTCTGCCACTTAAGCAGTCATACCTTAACTTATTAATGATTAACTGATTATTTTCCCTGAAGTAGAATTACCTCCCACTATACTTTCCCAAACTACACCCTGCACAAAGCAAGGTTAATTTGTTTCATAATATTGCATTTCAGGATTTCCTAAACCACTGCATTCTCTTTGTCAGCCTGGTCTCATGCTCAGATTTAGCAATGATATATTTTATTTCATCGTGTAATTCACCAAGCTGAACACTCAATAATATTTGGTCTAGGTTAGAGCTTTCAGAAATCTCAGACAGAATTAATCCTGGCATATTTTATGAGTAGGACAAAGGGCAAGGTTTAACAACTTTTCAGAAGTTGCCAGACCTGTAAATATCTGATCTACGGATATCTGAAACATCATCTTCAGACACAATCCATGTATACAGAAAACATATTTTCTTATTTTTTGTAATATTTACATATAGATATTAAAATCACTTTTAAAATCAAAGCTTCACGAAGAAGCTTCCTGTTGCTCTACAGGGTTTCACAACCTGATGTCTCCTTCTCACTTCCACATGTCAACACAATATTGCTACCCTGACAAATTCAGCACAACTCTGAAGTCAAGCTTCTTCCAGATGTGCAAGGAAATCAGGAGGAGAAAGGAAGATTGTCAATCTGAAAAACGAGTCCTGAATCTAAGCCTTACACTACAACAGAAAGACTAATCAGTTGTGAAGAAACAGAGAAAATACCTTATCAGAGTCTACAAATGCTCTGTAATACCAGAGTAATCCTTCAGCATTAACCCAGCCTTGATGAACAATTCTTGTTTGCCACAGCAGAGACTTACGACTTTTGAAGTGGTAGTGCAGAGGTTGTTCTTACCATTAAAAAAACCCTTGCAACCAAATACTAAATTCCAAAGAAAAGGAGATGGTTTACTGAGAACACCATTAGATGATGACTTAGTTTTTGAAACTAAGAAATTCCAACACATGGATGTGAAGCACTAAGCTTATTTGTGAGGATTAACAAGAAAGCTGTGCAACAGAATAAAACCTACATTATACATACAGGTTTTCTGACTAAAAGCCCTGGATCTAGAAAAAAGCCCTTTATTGCCAACATCAATACTGTGCTAACGATACAGTAGGACATACCTAGGAATAAAAGTTGATATAATTAAAAATATTTCTCAGTTTGCTTATCTTACTTGGGATGTTCATAGCAACCAGCCAATTAAGCAACACATGAGACATGAATCTCTCCATCCCACAGAACAGAAATGCACTACAGTTTGTCAGGAGCTGCTCCCATTCAGCTTGGCTGAAAGGAAGGAAGAAGGAAAAAAGGAAGTTACTTTCATGTTACTGTTTTACAAGAATACTTATCAGAAATTATCCATAGCAAACACTTCAGTGCTACTTACCCCAGAAATAATTATAACAAAAGTCAGCATGCAAAGCAAGAAGATAAACATGGCTGCAGAATTCTGTGAGAAGTGTAATAATTCATATAGATCATTAATACTATGCTCTTGTATTAAAATGATTACTCAGTAACATCTCATAGTGAGCAAGAGGCATAGTGTGTTTTTAGATAAATATCGGCCTCTCCATCAAAAAACCAAAATTTAAAAAAATCGTTGCCGCATGTATTGTACAGCTTTAAAATACAGTCTTTGTCTAACATTCAAAGGGAGTAGTCATGTATATACCTGCCAGAACACGAGCAATTAGTTTTTGAAAAGAGATATGGATAATCAGGCTAGCTGGCAGCAGAAGCAGCAATTTGGTAATAATGATCTTTGCAATTGTTATGAGAAAATACTAGAGTATCTACTAAGTGGTATCAGCTAAGCAGAGAAAATTCCAAAGGACTGCCTGCTAATCTAGCAGTTAGGAAGGAAGGTCCAGTGATGACCATGTTGTCTCATAGGACTTGTCACTGTTTGACCTCTTGAGATCCCTTTTATTCCTCTATGGCTATGATCTTAAAAGTAAAGTATTTCTATAAAGAACAAAGTATGTTTGTGAGTAGACTCCATAAAATGGTACTAGCTTCATGATCAATGTTTGGAATTGCAAACTGTGCGATGTACCTTCACTACTCTGCCTCTGAAACCTGCGCTCCCATTTACAGTTGTCTGAAGGCGTATGGAGATGCCATGGGTTTACCACCTGGATTTTTCAATTATGAGCAAAGCCAGAAATTACACTTATGCTCACATATGTGTATTCATCAAAGACTGCAGCAGAAGACTTTCTATCAAAATTAGATTGTTTACATATATAGTAACTGTGACAAAACCAACCAGGCTAAATTATTTTGTGGCACTTTATTTCAGATTCCTAAAATATTCTGTCTACAAACCTAGATCTGGGTTTGATACAACAACGATTTGCTACATGTTTATCAGTTCAGCAAAATGTGACCCTACTTTATGAACCAAGTCTCTGAAAATAGGCACAATTTTAAAAAAGAAATATGGATAAACAAGAAAGCAGATAGAATATTACATACCTCGGAGCACACATATGGCCAATGACACCTTCCCACTGCAGTGTAAATAGGTCATGGTATTTTTCTAGTATTTCCTGTATTTTTTGAGAAGGACTTGAAGCTTCTGTAACAACAGAATTTCATCATTATGAATGTAACATACTACAAACTACATTGGGCAATCTCAATTTAAATAACTTTAAAATGACATTATCATATTTAGGGGGTTTTAGGTCATCATTACATTTCATGTTTTTCAAAACCTAAGTCTGGCTTTTAAAATAAAAGCAATTGTGACATTTTCAGAGTAAAATTAGGATGCCCATTTGAAAGGTGCCTTTTATAATGAACAAGGATTATTTGGTAGACAGGTTAAGGACGCAAAGAAAAAATTTTAGATACTCTGAAAAAAGAGTGAAGAATTGAAAACCAGTACATACAGTTTGAAAACTGCTCATACAGTTCTGTTGCAGAGGCTCAGAGAGGACTTAAGTGGGTGGATAAACTAACTGAGTTTCCAGAGTCCTGATTTCAGAAAGTAAGACTCCAAAACCACCTCTTCTCTCCAAGGACATTGCACATTTAATGATAAACAATTTTCTCCTTTTGACTACATTTTCATACTAGTATATGTGAAAAGATACACTCCAGAGTCAGATACTGAACACATGAAGTGTTTTATATTGATCTGCTGTGAAGGAGAACTGCAAACACATGGAAACACACTCCATTATGCTACTGATTGCTCTGTAGCTTCTTTTGCATTGTCTTTAGACTTAGTAACTATTTCAACACCTGAAGGAAGCCAACAGGACAGATGGAAAGAGACTATTTACAAGAGCATCCTGGCCATAACAGGACAAGGGTGAATGGCTTCACACTGAAACACAGTTTAGGTTAGATATCAGGAAGAAATACTTCCCTGGCAGGGTGGGCAGGCCCTGGCCCAGGGTGCCCAGAGCAGCTGGGGCTGCCCCTGGATCCCTGGCAGTGCCCAAGGCCAGGCTGGACACCGGGGCTGGGAGCACCTGGGACAGTGGGAGGTGTCCCTGCCATGGCAGGGGGTGGAATGAGATGAGCCTATAGGACCCTTCCAACCCAAATCAGTCTCTCTGTGATTTAACTAAAAACCTCCATTAACTGTTGAACTGTTTCACAGATGCACCATTTTCAGGTGATAAGCTGTGCTCTTCTGATGAAAGGAATGCTTTTTTGCTAACATCTTGATGTCATGACTTCATTTTTTGCTACAAAACAATTCGAAATTTCATAGGTAGATTGTGAATGAAATATTATTTAATACATATTACCTGCTTCTCTTCCTTCATTATATGGGTCCACAATATCTGATACACAGTTAATCACAAACAACAAAAGAAGGAAATTCAGCTGATACACTTAGCCAACATGTTGCAAAAGGATACATTTTAAATTACGTGTATCAACAGGAAAGAAATTAGAAGGTAGATCACGATTAATTGGTGCCTACAATTAAAAAGAACACATATTCTCTTATGTGTTGAAGTTTCAGTTGAATACTAACAGTATTGCGTTCTTTGTGTCAAACAACTAACAAAGTTTGAATCTGGATTTAAAAGCATCATTGTATTCAATTGTCAGTGGAAATTAATAAACTATTCTGCATTAGCTACAATGCATATAAACATATATTACACATATATACACATGTATGTGCATATACATAGATATATATGCAAATATAAATATAGATTTATAAACCCATATGTATTCACTATTTAAAATGCAATATTTTGTTGCAGAAATTATTTTCAGTAACTTTAAGCAGCTTCCTTTGTGGGTTATTAAAAATGTCCCATTTATAAAGTGTGATTTTCCAAAGAAAAACTCCTTGCAAAATCACCAGGAATCAAGATTCTTATGGACATATGTGACATTCATTCCACTTCAGAATTCTAGCACACACAATGAGCTTCTATGCAATCCACTTTCACACTTTTCTATGCAAGTTCTCTGGTTATTTACAAAAAATGTGGGAAGTTCACCATTTGCACATTTTTTTTCTGATCAGCTTTTCTGTTTTTTTCTTCAGAGACTTCAACATTTTTTTTAAATTCAGATACTGTGAAAATGAAAATAAAAAAAAGATTAATATATAGATAGTTTTAGCAAATAAATGTCCTTGAAAGAATGTGTATATTTAATATGATGAAGTAGTAGTAGTAATAGTACTACTAGTATTAATAATAAAAATAATAACAACAACAGATTGAAATAAAAAATAAAAATTCATTTCAAAACACAGCAAGGTAAGGACATTACCCAAATCTTCTTGCCTAAAAATAAAGGCTTAAAAGTTGAAAACAAGGAGGAGATGTGATCCCTTAGACATGAAAATGCTTCATTACACTGCCAATTTTGGACAGAGTTGAACTGCGGTCATCAAAGCATTTTCTAAGTCGTTTATCGTATTTATTAATTGCTGATGTTAACGTAAAAACTGAAGTTTCTGTGGGACACAGAGATCTAATGGAGAAAGGAAATTTCATATTTGAATTGTATTTTTTATTTCTTTAAGGGAATTTTAAAAAGCCCAAAGAACTGTCTTATGTTTCTCACTGGATATATGATTATCACCCAGAGTACATCTCAGCCAGTTATCACTGAGTGCCCTGGAAGTACATGGAAGCCTGAGATAGGCACTGATATCATATTGCTCATGTTTCCTCATTCAGTGGCCTCTGTCATAATTGCAAGAACGGAAACTTTTCAACTATGCTTCCTCTCATTTATCTACTTCTAAAATTATGCAACCATAAGAAGTTCCACTCTGAAAAAGGGAAAAACAGAAATAGAACTTTTATTTCTGAAAGGCCTGCAACAGTATGTAAACTGAAAATATTCTAATCTCAGATTACTTACAATTCTTTCCCTTTAGAAAGAAGGAGTGAAATGGAAAAACAGAGAATAGGTTATACTGGAGGCTAAATATTACAGATATGAACACAATACAAGAACCCCTATGGAACAGCATACTTTCACAGTACAGTGTGAGATTTTCTTCACTTGGTCTATTTTTTATCTTGGACCAATTAGTTTTAATAATTTTATGTGGTTTTCCCTACAAATGAGAAAAATGTAGCTTAACATTTTTAACTTTATAAATAGAAGATATTTTTGACTCATACAAAAATGGCTTAGTGCCTGCATTTATTATTCAGTTCCAGACCTAAGAAATTAGTTTTAAGCTAATTTAAATTATATAATTTAAATTAATTTAAATATATAATTTAAAACTAAATTATAGTTTTAAAGAGAAGTTTACCAACTGTCCAACTACCTTACTTAACTTCATTCTGTTGAAGAGTTTATGTAGGGTATAAGTGTCAGCAATAGGGAAAGTTCATAAAGCCTGTGGGGATTTGATGTTGCCCAGGTGTAGCACAAGAATCGAGAGGAAAGTATTTCAGAGAGTAAGATTTTACATTTGGTATTTTTAGGCAAAGTCTTACAGCAATGATAAAGAAAAATAACAGAAGTGTAAATTCTTACTCCCTTTTTTTTCAGCAGCTGAAATTTTTGACATTTTTGAATTTTTTCAAATTGCAGTGGAAGACAGCTTTGAAGTTTTTACAACATGCTTGTAAATTTGTTTACAATTTTAGATTCCACTGACTTTTACATAATTCTTTAATGTGTCAAGGTTATTTTAAATTAGCTACCACTGCACCTATCAGCCTGGACATTACTGAAATAAGTCTACTGCACTATCTAGTCTGCCTAAAATACTGGAAACCTATTGCATGTGCTTGTCTTCCAGTAAAATATGCACCATGACTCATATTTAAATTTTTTAAGTATCTTTTTCATGCATCATTATGATAAAGGAAAAAATGTTTATCTAATAGTACCTGACTCAGTCCAATGTAGTCGATTGTAGAGAAACTGCAGAGAAAAATCTCTGGAAACAGAACTTATTCCTTCCTCTTTAAATATACTCAGAGCTTCCAAAGGCAATTCCATAAATAATGTATCCCCTAGTAATACCACACACAATCCTAAATCCACAGGTGTATCTAAAGAGATGTGACAGAACATGACTGAGATTTAGTTCTTAGTTTGTATATAAACAATTGCAGTTAGATGTAAAAACTTAAGTTTCCCTCATGGTATGACACACAAATTTCGTTGTACTGTGGATTAAGAGCATTAAGAAAAAACATTTCTTTTTATATCATTACTCTGAAGATGTTCTCAAATTTCTATGCACTTGTTGGCACCAATTCCTCAGAGGGAAAAATATTCCCATATTAATAAGCAACCATCTCATGTCCAAGTCCAGGTATATGCAATACATTCAGGAAAACAATGTTTGGAAATGCAAAATTGCCACAGCAGTGATCGGCTAAACAGAATAGAGTTGTAAAAGGAACTCTTATCCAATACACTATGTTGTTCTGTAGAAAAATTTTGTTTCTGTTATTTAGGAAAAAAGTACTAAATGTTATTACGGCAATATTTCTGTTCTACAGAGAAAGAGCAGATGCATGGGAGATAATTGATCCAATTTTTGCAGAACTGTTCTTGAGATTGTTCAGAGACATACTGTAGCATTAGGCCTGTATGCAAGCTAACAACCTGTGAGAGTCCATAAAGGTAAAAGCAAAACAAAAGACAAAACAAAGAGCTCTACTGACTTAAGAAAGTTCTTTATTCTATTCCTGAAAAACCGGTTTGTGATAAAGCCATTTCATTTAGGTGTCTGCAGACTGTATGGTTTGGAAGACTCTTAAATAAATGCAGAAGCATTGCTCCGGCATCTAAATTTGTCTTTGAAAGTATACTGAAATACTGGACTTGATATGCAAAATAAAACAGAGAAAAACAGTGCTAAAGCCTTTGTCCTCTCCTTGTTTTAAATAAAATTAAAATGNTTGTTTGGTGTCCTTATCTTTCACTTTCTTTTTTCCTGTTTGAGCTGCTGAAACTGATACACACTGGGACTCTCTGGGAAGAAGAAATTCAAGGAAAATATTACCAGCTTCAATTTCTGCTTCAGTTTCAGTCAAATTTTACACAAAGGAAATGCTCCCTTTGGAGTTCCTGTCCTTTAGAAATCCCATCTTTAAACAGTTTAATTATAACGTTGCATCTTGAACTTCAACTTAAGTGTAACTAAAGCTGGAAAACAGTGCTTGTCAGAAACAGCCATTTGTCCATCATACTGCTCAGTCTTTTAGTCTGACATATCCTGAATATACTTTCTTTCAAAACATGAAACATTCATTCAACAGGGTATCCTTGCTAAAACCATTCCTTTATTTGCAGGACTTGAGTGACAGTTCTGTTTTCACAAATGATAATCAAAATCAACACATCTTACCTGATAGCAGAAAAATCAAACTGTGACAGCGTTGGTTTCAGATAGTCTTCCATAATTTCTATTATTTCAGAGAAATCTGATGTCAAATCAAGCTCATTATCATCTGTTTTCTCTGTTGGAGTCTATCACACACATAGAAACAAAAATTGGAATACTTTCAATGTCCATCCTTGTTAAATACCATTATATATATAAATTTTGTAGTACATTAAATCAAAGACAAAATAATACGAAAGATCATAAAATAGAAAATATAAGAAGCTGGTTTCAAAACTACTTTATTTCAAAATTTTGTACCAGCATTTTACAAAATACTCCAATGTAAGAATTACTAGAAGGTGTCAATACTTATTATTATTATTTAAACAATTAATGTACTTCAGCAATTTCAATGGAGAATGGCAGAAAACTACAGCAGAAATAAATTATAATGTGTTCCTTCAAATAATGAGAAGAAACTGCGTAAGGACAATTTTGAGAAGTGAACAAAAACTGTATGATGAACATAGAAGAAGCAAATGAAAGCACATGGAGAGATCAGTGGAGCCAATTTAGGAAAAAAACTAATCAGAATGAAGAAAATAGATAAGGAGAAAATAGAATTATGTAGGAGAGAAAGACATTGAAAACTGAGGTTTGTAAAATCCAATCCAGATGGACACAAATCCACTAACGACAAACAGCTCAACTAAATGATGAAGAGTGTTGGCATTAACGAATTAACTTCTCATCCAAGGCTCAGTACGGGGTGCATGCATAAGTTCAGCGAGTTTAATGCATATGCTTTTTAAAATCTAAGTCACTTGTTTTTTTCACCTGTTCAACCTGAGACTATCTCAGCACCTTTTTTTTTACTCACCCAACTACAGCAATCTTTACAAACTTGCCAATACAACAAAGGCTGGCCATGCGCAAGAGAAAGTGATCATCAACTCTTCAACCATCTGCAATACTTGGTATTTTAACAGAAAGATGCTAACATGATGAGTAAAACAGAATTATAATTCAAGAACCAGATTTGTCAGTGGCCAGGGTAACCTTGTTGTATCCTATAGCTATCTGTGCCTAAAATTGTTTCCTTCAGACCCAGCAGCTGGAACCAGAACCAGGGGGCAGCGGAGCGCCAGTCCCTTGTAAAAGTCAGAGCCACCCAAGCAGAACTCTCTTGCCTCTTGGCTCTCTCTCGCCCGTTGGCTTTTGCTGTAGACCTGAGGCAAGGCAGGTGGAGGCTCCCCTTCTGGGTTTTCTTTTGCGTTTCTTTGGGGGGTTGCTATGAGTGGGTTTTTTTTTGCCTGAGAGGCTACATTTCGAAGTCCTGGACATCCTCAGGGCAAATTCCACGAGTGCCTGTCTGCAGCCAGCATCAAAGCAGAGTGACCCTGCAAATGCTCCTCAAAGGAGCAGAGTGGCCCTGCTCTGTGGGGTCACCCCAGCAGTGCCCGGACAGGTGAGAAGACACCAAGTTTCCCCAGCCAGCTGCCCTCTTGAGAGGAATGCGAAGTCCCCGGTTCTAGCCCTAGACCAAGTGCCAAAGTGTGCAAGCTGCCCTTGCTGGCAGAGCTGCCACTGGTGGAGAGACTGGGGCATTGATGCCATTTTCCCTCCGTGCCCATGGAGGGCACCACACTGGGGAAGGGGTCACTCCGCCACTGTGAGCTTTTCTTTGTTCCCAGGGAGTCCAGGAGATTTCAGCAACTAATGAGTATTACTGTTATTTTTGCCTATTGCTCTTTTATTTTTTAAACTGTTATGTTTTCATTTATATCTACTTATACTCATTTCTCCTTACTGGTGGAAAAGGATTGATTAAAGCTACAAGGGGAGGTTAACTCATTTTAGAGCATCCATCTCCTAAAATTGTCTTAAACCAAGATACTCAAATTAGTGCAATTAAAACAATGAAAACTTGTACAGAAAGTTCAATATGATCCGTATCTTTTACCTTTATAATAATCACGAAAACAGGCCTATACCAGATTTTGTTAATGCTGTATTTAACAGTGAATTTTCTTTGGAACTGAAAAACTTAAGTTTTATCTAACGAAGCCAAAATTAAAAGTGAAATGCTAGGATTTAGACTTGCACATTTCATGCGTAGAAAACTTTCTGTCACCTTGGAGATAACCAGTGTGAAAGCTGTAGGTTTTTTCAGCACCTTTATGTTACACAACTTGTGCTCACTGACTGTGATAATGTTCTTATAGAAACAACTGTAACCTGCAGTTACAGTTACAGAAAACTTTTATCATCTAGAATTTAAGAGTGTTCTACCATCTTAAGACTCCAAACAAAATGTGTCCTTGAAGCAAAATTTTGTGACTACCTGACTTGGATCAACTGCATCCAAATAAAGAGCTACAGTGCAGAAGATATTGTATTCCCCAATAGAAAACTTTTCTGTGTTGGAAATCAGTAATAAATCTCTGGCTAAAGTAGTTTTATTTTAATTAAAGGGTTACAATCTAAGATCTTGTTTTTTTCCTTGGAACAGCAGGGACTTTCATGTGATATGAAAGGCTGTGTAAAAATGCAAATGCAAATCTCTGAAATATGGCACATTTTCAAGTAAACTGATCTCAACTGCATCATTTCAATTCTGATAAACTGTAGAATATTTCAAAGCTCCTGAATGACAAACACAGCAACAATAGTACAGTAAGATTAAATTCTGAAGCAGAGTACAAAGCATATAGTAACTGTGAAGACTAGGGATGCCACGCTTGGAATGAACTGAAAAATTCTGCATAAAGAACGTCTATTTTATTTTTAGTACATATTTTTCACCCAATTTTAAATGTAAGGTAAAAAAATATATTACCACATCTGTTTTGGAAACACACTCTCGCAAGTTCTGAACAACAGTTTGTTTAAGATGATTCTTCATCTTCTGCTGCTTGTAAAGATGCATTTTTTCCAACAAAATATGAAACACATCAGGATTCACAGGAAATCGAGAAACTTTCGCCTGCACTATTAAAAGAAGGATAGCACCCTCTTAAGAGACTTTTTAAGACATATTTGTACTCGAAGAAATGATTGTTCAAACACCATCAGTTTCTAGCTGTGGTATTCTTTGAAAATAAAATCTAGATAGATAGACATAAACACAAAATATATACAGAATTGTACAATGAAAAAAACCTCTATTATTATTTATTTATAACAACTTCAGCCTTCAAATATAAACAAAAATGTTATCAATTGTGACTAGATACATGACATCTGATAATGAAATATATTTATGAATTTATGTTCCTTGGTAATTAAGAAGAGTTAAAATTACTTGAAAAAATATTTTAAAAATTTACTAACTGCAACAGGGAAAGATACGAGCCTTCTCATAACATCAGTGCAATGATTTTTATCTCTTAAAAATAAGAAGTACTTACCCATCCGCTGAGTTAGTTTTCCTTTTTGCTGTGCAGTACTTACTTTGGGCATCTCAATTAATGAACTGTACAACTGTGATCTGTGGAAAGCAGAAAAGTGCTGAATAGATTATTTGACTGTCTAGTCTTATTTATATGACTCAAATTTATTAGATGAGTAATTATTGCCCTCTAATGTGCTCACAAATACTCTCATGATGCAGTAACTACACCCAGCTTGGGTGCAAAAGCCTGCAAATTCTAGCTGGAACAAACTGAGAGCGGTAAGGTAAATTCTTTTATTACTGTATAACGAATAAGGTAGATTTCTATTTGTTCCATGACAAGCATTAAAGACTTTTAAAATTGGTGAATGCTCTCATAGTCAGTTGCTATAGCTCAATTTATGAGCTAGTTTATTGCAGCTAATTAGGCTGCAATAATCAGATAATTGGTGGCTTTATAAAGCTAAATATGACCCCTTCAAACATTTCCAAGAGCATAAGCAATGAAAGTGGGAAACTCTTAACAGAACTTAGGCAAGATATCAAGAATGGCCTGAAACCTTTCAAGTGACTTCCGGAGATTTAAGAGATAATTAGGGAAATTAAAAGAACAGAAAACATACAACTGAGCTTCAGGCAGTTTTATCTATATATTAATTAGTTCACTATCCTAAAATTCAAGTCCCTCAAAATTAGAAGTGAAAGGCAATATTCAACCAGGTAAAAAAAGATTATATTTGTAACAAACAGTGCTAAATCAAAATGATGAAATTTTATACCTGTCTTCTGAATGCTGGAGGATAACTATGCAGAAACCGGATGGCAATTCATCCATTATATTAAAATGCTCAACAGGAATACAGAGGTTTCTCCATGCCTGTACAGTGGTTCAAAAGTATTATTATTTTCATAATAATAATTCTTAGTTCTTTCATTAGAAAATTGATACTCATTCTAGGGAAGAATGTACTTAAAGGTCCAAAGACTCAGTAAATGTGCCAGGACAATAGGCTCTGTCCAAACAACAGGAAATATTGCTTCCCTGTGAGGGAAGCAAGCACTGGCACAGGTTGTCCAAGAAAGCTCTGGAGCCTCCATTCTTGGAGATAATTCAGAAGTCATCTGGCCATGGTCATAGACAACAGGCTCCAGGTGGCCCTTGCTTGAGCAGGGGGAGATTTACAAGATGACCTTCAGGATTTTTTCTGACCTCAACCATTCTATGATCATGTAATTTTTGTGCAGTGCAGAACAACATATAAATATTATTTAAAACAAATTACAAATACTGTATCTTAGTCCACTCTTCATAACAACATGACTTTTTATGACTGCTACACAATTTCTTAAGTCAAAATGCTATCAAACGCTAGCAGACTATCAGCAAAGGAAATGAGAATAATTCATAGTAATGTTTATTTTTGAAAAAGTATTTGCTAGAGACACTTCACCAACAAGTACTAAAACATAAAACTGTATTTGGTTTACATGGCAAGATTTTGGTAGCAGGCGAAGATGCCAGGGTGGCTCTTAGAAACTCAGAATTGTTCAGGTTGGAAAAGCCCTCGGAGACCATTGAGTCCAACCGCCCTCTCAGAACTGCCAACCCACCACCAACCCACGTCCCCTATGCAAACGTGTATCTCTCTGTGTGCATTTATATAACATATATATAAACCCCTAATAAGTAGCTCAGAAAGTTACCACCGAATTAGCAGCCAGTTGCTGTTCCACAGATTTTAGAAGATCACTTGTGTTTCTGTTTTGTTTTAACTGATTCTGAAGATGCAGCAACGCTGCCAGCTGAGAGCTGCTGGTGTTGGATGTAGCAGTTAGAAGGATACTCTTCATCATTACAGACACTGAACAGCTCTGTAAAATTTTTACATCTATTTATTTTCCTTCACAAAAATAAAACTAATAAATATGTACACTATGGTTTTTTTATAACATATATCTATGCTGAAGAGAAGTTCTCTTCTTTGAAATGTGAGATGAAGTAGCAGAAGACTGCTGTTTGTTCTTACAGGTTAACGTAAACAGTTTGACAATAACTAAGGCAGATTTCTTAAATACAAATAGCTGGAATTGATTTCTTTGTCTACATTTATCATCAAGGCTCCTGCATTCAGTTATCTAAGGTCTACATGGAATGGGAAATACTGTGTTCTTAGCTTAGCCT